>JAOEHY010022270.1:0-16216 GCA_025447955.1 Psilopsiagon aurifrons
CACCCTGTGCCAGTGCCTCAGCACCCTCACAGGGAAGAACTTCTGCCTAAGAGCTCATCTCAGTCTCCCCTCTGTCATGAATGAACTGTTCATTCTCTTCTGGGATGAAAAGTAATTCTCAAGAAATCTGCTATCTTTAGCTATTGCAGAGTGGTTGTACCTTTGGCTCCCCAAGTACAGACCATGGCTGTGGTATTTGCCTCAGCAAGCTAGGCACCGCAAATAGGTGGACACATTTAATTGGGATAGATCTTGGCCTCTGTTTCTAAGTTTCTCTTATATACAGAGACAAAACCTACAGTATTATTTACTGGCACTGCCAACTACTGTAATATCCATTTAGTATTTATGGAATACCTCAAGATCTTTAAAGAGGGCACAAGGCCATGCCCACATGAAATTAATAGCCTAACTTGCAGATGACCTCAGCTGGCTCCTGCTGATTTTATATCCCTCATCATTACACAGCCAAGCACAGAATTTAACCCCAAATTATTATATTGTTCTGTGCCTGAGAAAAACTCCTAGCACTGGATTCCTTTGTCCAGGTTCAATAAATTCCAGAACACCTTAAACCTAAGGACATTATAAGCAGTAAAACCATGTCTTACCAGTTACAAACTCTGTCTCTGTGAAGAAGAGGATGGCTTGCCTGAATGTCACCTCTGGGGTCAGGGCCATTACTATCTGTAGAAGACCACCACTTTTGCTCAGCTTCTCCCTCCATTGTGTTAATCTCTCCAATGCATCTGCAAGAACTCTGAAGGCATTGATGCGCCGCAATGCACACACAAGGACTGGGTTTGACATTAGTGTATCAAGGCTGCTTTGCCAGGAAGTATCTCCGACTTCAAAAGGGGTTACTACTTTGGCCTGACATTGAGTGAGATGGGACAACCACTTGAGACCAAGGAGCTCAAATCCCAAACCAGGTTCTTCTGCAACTGAAGAGAAATCTGTTTAGCATCTGTTTAGTTGATAGCATGTGCTTCACAGAAGCTGTTTTTCTTTTGCAGACAAGTGTTCTAAATTCATTTTTTACTAGACAAGTTCCAAAGCTTTGCCCCCTGTTGCAAAATGTACTGAAATGCAGATACAGAAATGTACATGGAAAATCCACAAGATACAAATGCTAGGAAATTACATTACAGTGAAACAAAAGATGGGCTGTCTGGGAAATCAACAGAGAGCCATGGAGCATAAGTGTCATGATTTGATTAGAGAACACAACTAAAGGAGAAGAGTTTAAAGTGAGAAAACACTGAAAACACTGAGAAAACACTGATAACAATATGGTTTGACACAATATAATCCATAATTATAGATCCTTTACCACTTCTCATGATGTTCCATTTGAAGCAATATTCATTATAATAATAATCTACAATTTAAACCAACTTGTCTCTAAAGTAGCTGAAATGTTTTTGTGCCTGTAAAGTAGTCTTATGTCCCATGTAGCAAGATATTTAGGGGCTCAATCCATGAGTGCAGGTTGCTGGAAGTTTCTGTCAGATAGAATCTCGTCGCTTACATACTATGTAGTAAGTGATGCAGAACTTACTTCATAATATTGTTTCAAGAGAGTACAATACACGCCGTATAAGACAGGGTGCCAGACTCCTGCCCTTTATGAGTACACTCTCTGTATTATTACACCTTGTTGCTGTTTGTATCATGAACTTATCTAAATCAATCATCCTGCTTAGCACTTGACCACACTCTTCATGCCTTTGTGAACACTTAATGTGGGGAGAGCGTTGTTCTTCCTCCTGTGTGCATGAGGAAACACAGCATGAAGTGGGGAAGTGTTTTGCTGCTGAGCACAAAGGATATCAGTGGACAAAATAGAGTTTGTGACTCCTGAATTCCCACTGCTGTGCCCCAATTACACAGCTGCTCTGTCTCCTGGTACTCCAGGAGAGAGCCTGTGCTCTGGATTACATAAAAGGCTTCCTAAGCCTAAACACAGTTTCCAATTAATTTGACACTCTCTGAAGAACATTATGCCCACCTGAGCTGTTTGCAATATGTAAAGTGGCTTTGCCCATGACTAACTAGCCATGATAAATTCTTCAGCTCTTTAGGCAGGTAAGCAAAGAAACCTGTCCTCCTTTGTTAGGCTCTTTCACCACATTTCATTATATTCCTGCTGTGATAAAACCAGGATAGACAGGATGAACTTTTCTGACCAACTTCTATAGCCCTCCCCAAGAGCTGGAAATCACCTGGGCTCTGAGATTGACTATTGGGCCCAGGAAGAAGGATCTGGTGAAGGAGCTCTCCAGCACTCTTCATAGCATCTGTTCCAACCACTGCCAGCATGACAACTTGCTCCATTTCAGGATCAGAAGCATAGGTTCGATTGCAGAAAAAATCCAGAGGAATGTAATGGGGCTCTGGCACCGCACTGAGGCTTCCTCCTGCTCTCAGAGATCATCAGAACAAAATGAGTTACCCCATGAAAACAAATATCAAGACTTTTAGCATGAAATAACTGACTAATTCTCAGCTGAATAAAGGGCAGTGCCTCACTGTGATACCACTCCTCACGGTGCAGCTCAGTGCAGCCTGAAAAAGGATCATACATGAGCAGCAGCATCACAGCAAACCCTCACTCATTAGTCACACTCCTTAACTGGAAGGCCTTTTTGCCACATAAAGCAAATATATTCCGTTGTAATTTTGATATCCTTATTCACACCATTAAGCAGAGTTGATAGATCTGTACCCAAATGATTGAAGGCATCAGATCAGTTTCAGATTGATAATTAATGACTGACTTCACATTAAATTGATACTGCATTTGTATTCTAGGACACTACATGGCATATAATGGAGGACTAAATTGGAGACTGGTACAATAGCACGCAGGTGTCCATATTCACATTGGGCTCAGTGTAGCTTGCAGAATCCCCAGCCCATCAGAAACCTGTGTTTGATTCTATACTGTTTCACTACATGATTATTAAGGAATTGTATAGATTAACAGTTATTTACTTAGTTATTCCTACATATTAACATTCCATAATGCTAGAAAATGGTGAATGGCATGCATTTGATACTTATTTTTCCTTATGATTTGTGGGAATTTGGTTTTGGAAAGCAATATACTTCCATTAAAAATCCTGATATCCCGAGTTTAGAATAATGTACCTAGTTAAATAAAACTATATTAACCTACTGAATACATAACAAAACACTATCCTGTAGTTAGTGAAATAAACATCTGATTACCATGACCTCCGAGTGTCTAGAACTAGGAGGTTTAAGACTCTCCTACCCATCTGAGTCATAGAGTTATAACAGAAAACACAATTACTTGCTTTTTTCAAGTCCTATCAGCTTCTCAGCTTTGAATGAATGAGTTATTGAAGTGAATTAAACTGCAGAAACTGAAATTAAGAACATCTAAGTGAAATGAAAAAGTGCTTTCCCTGCACCTCCAGAAGAACTACAGCTGCCAACTGTTATCACTGCAGCAAATTCTAGTTTAACACTCTAAACCACCAGTTAATCACAGTTCAGCAGTTTGACTTCACTTGAGACTATGGCAATAAATACAAATTGATTGGATATTAGCTTTTTAATTATGGCTTAAGGCTTAACTGGTTGTTATCATGTCACATTTGAATAATTTATTTTTCCACATGCTTTTTAATTTACTTTACAAAGGCATTTCTATTTCATTTTTCTATTGATTCTTCATCATTACCCAGCAACAGAAGACATCTAATGACAGTTACTATGACTGACAGCAGAACACTAAATGAGTTATTATAGACAAGCATATTCTTAATGAATTCCTAATTCAGAAAAATCCCCTAATAAGGTTGTCAGACCTTGTAAAACCCAGAACAATGCATTTCCCATAGCTTTGACCTACCCAGTGCCTGCAGCAAGGTCTCGGTGTAAGGAGCCACATGAAACCACATGGAGGGGTCAGGCTGGGCAGTGGGTGCCTGGATACTCTGCACATGGCCTTGCTTTGCCAGTCCACCCATCAGTTCTATATACAGAACAGAAGAAAATGTGAGGAATACAGAGCTCTGTGATGTAGTCTGACGTGAAAACACTCTTCTTATTGATACAAAATTGTATCAGCATTTCACTGAGCTTATTTTCCAGATTTCAATGACATTATCAGATATTTAGATTCATCTGATCACAGTTCCACTACAGAGATGTTAATGAGGGTCATGCTGAGCTTACTTAAGAGACATGAAGTGCATCTTAATCATCCTCTCTCCTCCAGATCTTGTTCACTTAACAAGGGCAGCAACTGTTGAAAACTGAGGCTTGGCCACAGCCTTCTCTGGAAATACCTCTGCTTTGTGACCAGCACCCCAGTTGTTTCTATTACCTTCTACCTCCTGCTGTGAATCAAAACACGGAACAAATGCATCAAAGATGCTACACTGGTCTTGACTTATAAGAAGTCTCTTAAATAAGGTGGTGCCACAAGGAAGAGAAGTCACAAACCTTGAACCCAGTGCTCAAGGGCAGGACCTTGAAGTGTCTTGCACCTCAAAGTGCAAGGCCAGTATCCTGCATCCCTCCCAGAACCATGTGGCCTGGGAATCATTGCTAGGTTGACACTAAGTGCTAGAAAACAGCAAACTCTCAGTTCCCGTTCTCCCTCTAAAAGGCCCGGCTATGCTCAGGCAGTGCATTAAGGCACTGGCATACAGTTCACTTCCACAATTATTTCAGCCTTCTGTAATAATATTTCAGACCACAGTTTTAAAGGCTTGTGTTTTTTTAAATTACTTTGTATACATTTTATTGCTTTCTACCAGACAAGTCTGTCAAAAATCTACTGTAGTGTAGTGTGAGGAATGGATTGTTAGTGCTAGAGGCTGATCACAAACCTTGGATGTCAAATGTAGCTCTGACCATGAATTTGAGTCTGTACCACTGGCAATCACATACCTGCTTTCCAAAATTCAGGCACCACGAGTAACCAAACCACAGCAGCAGCATTACCTGATGTTTACTCAAATTCAATGTGTGGCAAAAAGTAGAGCTTGAACAAAAATTTATGGTGTTTGATCCTCAAGACAGAGGTCCAATACCAAGGACACCTATCTTTGCTCTATTTCAGGAATGATTTGCAATGATTCAGCAAGGATTTGAATTTTTCCTTGCTTTGACAATTGAAGAGCAGTCAAGATCTTGAAGGGGTAACCGGTCTTCAGGGGTACTGATTACAAATGCAAAACTCCTTCGTGTGGTATTTACCCTACTTAAATTCTAGTGCTATTCTACACTTCCCAGAGGCCAAACCAAAGCTTGTGTAGCAAGAATGTCAGCTTTCCATAAGAAATGGTTCCCTACAGTGAGGGACAACGTTTACCTTTCCAGAATATCTTTTGCTCCAGTGCCCGCCTGTATATTTCTAGTGGAAATTTCCCTGTGCAAAACATGTACACACTGTAAACATTATCTGTGGCACTCTGAGAACAGCAGCAGAAACTGTACTACTTTAATGAGCAGCTTTCCTTGGGTCTACAGGCAGCAGGTGACACGGTGCTGTAATTAGTCTGCTTTCAGAACATTGTGTGATAGTCTTAGGAAAAAAAACAGAGGCCTTTTTGAACTGTCATTTTTACCCAAACTTCTAAATGTTCTTTTCCCTTGTAGATAGATTAAAGGAAGCAATTGAGCAGTGGCTGAATGTCTCCACCATGTGCTATTTGAAGTGGCATTAACAGAGGGGTCAGCAACAGTGACCCTCTGCTCTCAGCGGTGGTGCCTGAAGGGGACATGCAGAAATGAACAATCCTGCTGCAGGCAAAACGCCTGTTGCAAGCGCAGGAAGAAGGCAGGGCAGGGTTCTTTGTTCCCTACTGATCACCCCTATTGCCTGTGATCTTCCCTGCTTGAGAACAATGACAGCCCAACCTTAAGAGCCTTTTCCTGAACCAGAGTCTCAGAACAGAGTCTGACTCAAGTAAGATGATTTGGGGCAGCAATTTTTCTGTTTTTTGGCACTCCTTACAGTTCAGTTCAGAGTTACAGTTTAGATCCTTGGAAGTGACAAGTATGCAGAACCCAGGGCTGAGGCTGGCAGTATCAGATGCTACCCTCACATACCTATTTCTTGCTACCCTACCTCTCTGTACAATAAGAATCCCCAAGAGGAGTTTATTGAGGTGATGAAGCCAGGCGCACTAAGGAGGTGTACAATAGGAAGCCAAGAGACAAAGATCACCAATTCAAACAGAGGAGGTTTCAAGGCAATATAAAGGAAAAACATTCAATAAGGAGGTTTGAGCATTGGAACAAAGGCCAAGAGAGGTGGGGGAATCTCTGTCCTTGCAGAATTTCAAGACCTGACTGAAAAAAGCCCTGAGCATCCTGATCCAAATTTTTTGCTGATGCTGGATTGAGCAGGACACTGGATGAGAGAACTTCTAAGGTCTCTTCCAATAATAATTACTTCGTGTTCAAAAAGACTCCAGTGCTAAAGATCAAACACCTGGCATAGATCAATCTGCTCTGTTGGATATGTAGCAGTGACTGAGTTACACCTTGGTCTGGAGATACATACAGCAAAACTACCAGGCCCTGCCATTCTCAATAACCATTCCCTGCAATGCAACAGCTGTGGTTAGTCTGCTAATGTTTAGCTCACATGCACTGAAATGCAACCCTCCTTTTCCCAGGTTGTTGAGCAGTGGAGGCATTACCTTTAACCAGTGCAGGAATGTGATGACAAGCATTCTCCTTGCTCAGCAGCAAAACAAGACAGTGCATGTGTGGCTCAGCAGAGAGCTCTCCTCTTGCAGAACTGTCAGGAGAACTTGAAATCTTGCTAGGGCAAAATACAGCAACCTGAAATAATGAGGGCCACATTAAACTACTAATTCCAGGTATAATCATTATAGGGCTCAAGCAAAAAGTTACAACAAAATACACCAGCTGAGCCATAGTAACTTCCAATAACCAGGCATTCATGTGTCATCCATTCAGGAGACAAAGAAACTTAATTTAAACCTCAGGGAAGAGGCTTAACGTAAAAATGTTCTGCCCTGAAACTGAGCTGGACTAAAACCACAACACCTACAACTCAGCTGATATGTGGTGCCATCCTGTCACTCATGCAAAAATGATCTTGAATCCCAAGCAAAAAAATGATTTTTCAGAAGCATTTAGCTCTAGACAACACACTGAAGCAATAGTTTCTGTTGTTATTCTCTTAAATGGCCATTTAAGAGCATATTTAAAATGTTTGGCTATTTGTTCTGTAGTCATGTCCAGAGATAAGTCATGTTTATTCCACAAAATATTATGGGTATGGAAAGCATTATTCCTCAGGCTTGATCACAGAACAACTAGAGGAGAGAAGGGTTGTACACCATTTAGTTTGCAAAATGATGCATCTCCTGATTGACATGGCAAATGACTCTAAGCATGGTAACTTAGAGTAAGGGGCCCACTCCTCCGTAAGAGAAAGTGTCACAGGATTCCTGGGTGATTTATCATGTTAAGAAGTGCAGATCTGGACTTCTTGCATATGTTAAGCTTGACTGAAATCTTGTATCTGTGATAACTGCTGTTTCCTTCAGCTGACTTGTCAAAATGCCAACTGCGCTCTAACACAAATCTACCATCATGTTAGAGCTTCAGAGAAAAAGAAGAAAAGTCATTATTTTTGACAATAAGAAAGCTCTTTTTGCAATCCATCTGGAATGCATTAAACCAGGAGACTTCATGCTGAAAGGCCATAAGCAGTCCCACAGGGACTGTGAAGAACACAATCAAACATCAGTCAGACAAAGACTATTCTCCTGAATACACACCTTTGCAGATCTGAAATTGTTGTTTGGTTTATGGGGCTACTGACTGCTCTTGCTTATTTTGAGGTCAGTGGTAAAATTCATGTTTGCCACTTGGAGTAGGCAAACATGTAGGAGGAGGAGGCCCAATTATGAATTTACACTTCTGTTCCCAGTGACAGGCTGAGGCCTGGTGGGATTTTCCTACTAAGGAAAAATGACACAAATTACACAGCTGAGCTGTGCGTTCATTCCAGTACCTGACTTCGTGTCATGCTCAGCACAGCAGCTTGCTCCGGTGAAAGCTGCAGCTGTCTGACTCCTTGCAGGACAAACCCCCAATGAGTACAGACTGAAATCACGTTACCATATGCACAGGGAGATACCACAGGTGATACCACCAAAATGATGTCCTCTAGATCAAAAATAGGGTAAGAAAAGTAGCATGTTATTTTTGCAGAAGCTATGGTATCACTGCAAGACAACTCTGGCAGTGGCTAGTTCCAACTTGATACACATCCCAAATGGTGACACTGTATTTTCTAGTTTATTTGCTCTATCTACCTCATAATGACTGCTGTCAGATGCCAACCTAGAATGGCAAAGCTTATGGCATCATCAGTAACATCTTGATGAATCATCTACCCCAGACAGTCCATCTCATCAGGTCCATCTAGCTGTCTAATAGCTACTCACCTACATTTGAGGTATTTGTGCTCTCAGTTCACATCAGTCCTTGCCAGGCTGTTTGGGCTGTTATCTTTCTGTTTCCTCTTATTCCTTCATTAGTCTTGTCTTTAACCTTTCCCCAGAGCTTGCCTTGCAGCACAAGCTCCTGAATCTTTGGACCAGTCTGTGATCATAACCTCACCTCACTCTGGTTTGGCACCTCCTGTGGCTCCTGTCATTGGCTATTATGATAATGGTAGCAGGCTTCTCTCTCCTACCCAATTCTCATCCACTAGATCTGCTACTCATTCTCTCCTTGTATCCTTCATCCCAGTAAATAAGGTCGTAGAAGCAACTGGAGTTTACTTTAGGTTAGAACCTTGGGTTTTTTAGGCTCCTGTTTTCCAAGTTGAATCCCAAACTCGCTGCCTTTGGTGACAACAGATGCTATAAGCCAGCTTAGAGGAAAATGCCTACAAGACCTCCTGAGCAGTGTCTAAAGCCCCATTTAGGTACTACAGGACAAGCTCAAGACTTTTCCTTGAAGCTTCTGATCTGAGGTCTTCACTTTGTTCTAATCTTATCATGAGTCTCTGCTTTTAACACCACCTTCATTACTACACTGCCCTAGTCCTAATATAGCTTTTTATTCTGTACACAATGTACATTCAGATCTCCACAGCCTGCCAAGAGTGAGCTCTGAAGACAAACCCTCAGTATCGCTTCTACATGGGTTTCCTCTGCACTGTCCCATTATTTCCTTTTAGCTCTAATCAAATGATATAATGAGGTTGGAGTATTTTAGTCTCTGTGTCCCAATTACACTTGTGATTTGGGGGCAGGACTACCAGCAGTGAATGCTTCTTTTGGTTCTAGAATTTAGATAGGGATATCTGTACCCCCAGGAATCTGACCTGGTAATTCAAAGCCATGGCAACAAAGCAAGGGAAAGCTTATGTTTATTACCAAGGATGGGACAGGCAGGGTACTTTTTTGCCTAAAATGTCTATTTAGGTTTATGGCTTTAATTCTGCTGGCTTTGAGCCAGACTGACATTAGTGCCACATTAATTATATGTGAACTGACAAAATTCAGAGTTGCAGGTGGTAAGATTCTGTTTCCTCTGTAGTTGACAACACTTTAAAACCCAAGCATCTTTTACATAATACACATACTCCAAATAGCCTGCTCTAGTGGAAAGTGACCCTGCCTGTGGTAGGGGGTTGGAATTAAATGGGCTTTCAGGTCCCTTCCAACCCAAACCAGTCTGGGATTCTGTGAACAAGAACACCTGCTAGGGTTGGTAAAAGTTTGATTACTTAGGAGGGGCAAATGTACTTGGTGGAAGCTGCAGTATATTTGTTCTGAATGTTCTGTATGGGTTTATCTTCCTACCTCAGAGAGAAGCTGCTGGAAACCTGAGGGAAGGAGTCAGTGAGTTCCCTTCCCTTTAAACATCCCAGGGTGTCTGCTCCCAGGCCACATTTCCAGCTTCTCTTCCAAGAGTCACAATAGAGTTATCTATCTGAGGAGCAAAGCTTGAAAGCAACTTCCTGAGCCCAAATACAGATGGAACGTGGTGTGGTGTAACTCAGCAGCCCACATCAAATGTGAATCATTAATGGCCATAAAAGGAAGGGGAGGCAGAGAATGTGACTCATTCCACCAGCAACAACCAGCTGCCATCGATACCAATCCCAAATAACACAAAGCCAATGGCTGTCTGCCAGGCTACCTGAGTTAAACACAATTATAAGAAAGAGACGAGGGGGATCTGGGCAGGGCCAAGTGATAGCCAGTTAATATTAGCCCTATGAAGTGCTTTCCTTTGTGATTGTGTGGTCACTCTTGCCCCAAATAAAGTCTTAACCATTTAATCCCCATAACAACAAGTCTTCAACCAGTAGAGGTAGATGATCTCTAATCAGATAAACATGCAGTTTAAGGGCACAGATAGGTCTTTCATATGACTGTTTCTTTGCAGATCAGGTCCCTGTGTGCAGAGATTTCCCGTGGGGTGTTGTCTTGTTACCCTTCAGTGAAAGCTAAGCAGCCTACAGGACTAAAGCAGCTCCTCCCACAAGGAGAATGAGGTGATAATGCTCCTCTGTCACTTCATTTTAGGCAGTAGTGTTTCACTAGAAATTCATTCCTGCCTCTAGAACTGGTCAGGTTACAGCACTGAGCAATCCAGTGAGGCAGAATGTCCTGACACAGGTGCACTGCAGTAAGGGAATATTGCCAGTGAAGGAGAACCATAACACCTCACAATTCATTCCCTAACACTGACCTTTGGTACTTGAGACAAGCATTGCTAAAGGTTGAGACAGCACCATGCTCTGGAGATCAACCTGTTCTTCATCTGCTTCTGCCCTAGTTGATAAAGGGCTTTGTGAGCTAAAGAAAAGCAATAAATATTAAAAGCTGTTACACCAGGTTCTGACTCAAACCTACTTTCTGCAACAAACCCAGGGCCACAGAAACTTCTTTGGTAAAGCTACTTTACTGGAAAAGCCATTTCGATCCCTTGACCATAACATGAGCTGCCTCAAGGTCTCTCTGACTGAACATCTTTTTTTTTTTACTCCCACCAAGGCTCTCTGTGTTCAATCAAAGACAGCTAATGCAGAGTAGCCAGCTTGGCAAAAAAATCTGAGAATTGAGCAATATGTCAGGCTGCATCACCAGAACTTTTTCTACCCACAGATACGTCATAGTTGCTACTCACTTTTGGTTCTTTAGCCCAAGTTCAGCCAGTCTTAAAGGTTGCTGTTGGACAACATGCACAACCAAGTCTGGCAGAGATGCTTGTGCCAGTGAAACCACCACAACATCCCTGCATACCCAAAAGCACAAATCACAGCACAGTGAACATAAGGTGTGGTTCTGAGAGCCAGGAACTGACAACAACTCAGACTGCAGTGTGTGAAACTGTTTGGCTGGGTCTGGGAAGCACAGGCTGCTCAGGCAAGGCTGCCTGCTTCATCCTTTGCACCACTGAGGTAGCTGGAATACATCCTGCTTTTTCACTCCCAGGAGACCATGGCATTTGCAAGTATAATCTGAAAACTGCAATCTGAGTTTCAGTTTGTACCTTGTCTCCCAATGGACCAAATCACCAGCATTAGGAGAAAGACAAGTGCTTTTTTTAGAATGTAGTGGTGCTCTGGACTGGCTAAGTTATACCAGAGGAGCAGAATTCATCATGTTTGTAAGAGGAAAAAAGCACCCCTGAGGAAAATGAACAAATACATAAAAAAAAATGAAACTTTGCAAAATTTTTTTTTTTCCAAATCTTTAAAGTAAAAATGATGAGAGTTCATGGCCCAGCAGAACTGAACAACAACAAACAATCCCTCCATGAGCATCAAGTTAATTCTACATGGATGCACTTTGCCACTCTGCAGAGAGCATCAATGGGCTGTGGATTCCCTCACCTCTAGCCTGTTGCCACTGACCCAGTGTGCCATGTGGCACCCAGTATCCAAAGGGATCTTTCCCCAGCACCAGGCACAGCTGGAGGAGGTTTAAAATCAGTCTAATCAGCTGGATATGGGACAGCAGGCCAAGAGCATATGCTGCAAGGTTATTAATTACATGCCTAGCTGCCAGGGAACAAGTAGTGAGGAGCAACTGCATGAGCCTCACATCTGACACCTTGACACACATATTAGGTGCTGCAGAGGAGACTGTCCCATGAGAGAGGGACGTCTGCACAGGGTAGTAACTGCTTTGGAACTATAAAAGTAGGAAGATTGCTCCCACCCTGCACTCTTGCTCACTGAGACCTTTAGCAGAAGGCTGATAAAGACAGAGCATGACTAGCTGAGTGCCTGACTGCCCTGCATGTCACACTTTGCCTATGGAAACCACCATGGTTCAAAACCATGAAGGGCCATCACCTTGCTCTGTTGCACTGGGAATCTGGACACAGGACCCCTGCACGCAGTGCTGATGCAATAGCCCTCCCTCCCAGCCAGAGGCAGAGCTCCCTTTGTGCATGGCTGTCCAGGAGAGGCAGGTGGACAAGAGTCTCCTCTGGGCTTCTGCAGTAGATGGCACTGATGGAGCTGCAGTCCGTCACACTGGCTAGCCATAGGGCCCGCAAGGTGCTGCATGCTTCAGGCCCTCTCACACCCAATGCCACCACTGGTGGAACCCTGTTTGTCTTTGAAGCACAAGAAGAAGGCAGCTTTCCTGTGAAAGACAGACATATATGTGACTACAACATGGAACAACCCATCCCAAGGCTGTTCATTCCACTCAAGTGCTCTTTCCAGATCTGTCATAACTGAACTACAACCTACTAGTTACCTGTCCTGTGGGTGACATGCTGGCAACCATTTGGATGTTTTTACACAGCAGTAAATCTGAGATTATTCAAGGTAGTCTGTTAAAGAAATAAGAGCTGATTGCCTCAGATTTGCCATGGCAAGGAATGTGCAGGTTATTTGCTATGGAACAGCTGATATCCTAGAAGTCAGCACTAACTTCTTGTACAGGAGGTTGTTCATTCCCAGGAGGAATGCTGGGGGATTGAAGGGAAGAGAGAACAAGAACACAAGCCTCCAAAGAGAGATGTTTTCTATGATGTTCATCAGATAAGAGAAAACTGGGAAGGGGATCACAAACTGGAAACCTGCAGACTTCTTTTCTAGATTATTTCCTTCTGCCTCCAATACAGATTTTGTACTATGATGTCAGATGACATATCCAGGCAAATATTTGATTTGGCTCCTTTATTCCCCTGCCAGGACTTGTGCTGAGACTTCCTTTTTTTCCTGCAACAACTCTTCCTTATGTCTTAGGCAAGCCTTTCTCTCTGTCTACTGTCAGCATAGTTGGGGCCCAGTAAGTAACCCCAGAAACAGAGCAAATTTGGCTTCTCTTCAGTTCTTACTGCAGATGTCAGAAAAAGATGCCAGGTGTGTCTTTTTTTTTTCCCTGAGGATTAAAAACATTTTCAATTACCTCATTTGTTGCATAAGAATCAGAAGCCAGAATATAAGTCTCCAGAGTAGGTAAATAACAGAGAAACTGGCTACATACATTTAAAATAATAATTTTAAAGTTTTCAAGCTAAGGATACAGATGTAATCTACAAACTCACATAAGCAGTTCTCAGCTCAAATGAATTGTCTCTTCATACAAAATGTTCCTAAATAATGGTGCATGGTACAGAGCACTGAAGCAGATCTGCTGCCTGTCACCTCCTAATGACTGCTGATTTTATGGTTTTCTTATTCATTTCTGGAGTCCTTAATTTCTCCAGCTATCAGTATGAATGTATTACACAGCAGTGAGCCAACCCCAACCACAAACCCATCTCTAAGGCAGTCTGCTCTTGTTGTTTTCAAATGTAAAAAGTGAGTAGGGAGACAGGAGAGTTTTTCTCTGATTAAGCTGGTCTTCACTCACTTTCTGCCTGAGGAAAAGGAAGCCCATTTCTCTCAGTCTGCCTATGCCTTTCCCCAAGAGAAATAGTTTGCCTGTATTTGTGATGGTGTCACATACAAACCTGCCAGGAGAACTTCTTGGCTTAAAAGAAAGTACAAGCCATGCTAGAACACAGGGGCAATCACTATACTTAGCAGCTAATGTAATGTCTGTTGCTCTATAGTTATACTGCATTAGCAACTAATAATATTCTGGACATGCTTTAAGGAAGACATCATTAACTCTGTTTCAGAAATGGAAAAACAATAAAGACCTGAGTGGTGCACGGCAGTATGTGAAAACACTGGAGTCTAATGTTAAAGACTCAGTGATTTGAGTTCAGAGACCGATATAATTTCTGTTTACCTTATCTTGCTGGTCTCTCATCTCAGACCAGCTTCTCTTCACAAACATGATATTTTGGTGATGGCTTGTCAGCCAATGCAATTGCATGACAGCTAGATCAGTACTTTTGCCATGCTTCTTAAGCCAGATGGCCAACAGGATGGGGGAAACTGTGGAAGGGAAGGCTGGATTTTCTGCAGCTAGAACAGTCAGGAAAGTCACTGGGAACTAATTTAGTGGATTTAACTCACACAAGCAACCCTGGAGCTTAGGGCACCGCAATCTCTGAAAGATCACTGCATGGGAACACAAACGAAGTTGCTTGAAACACAAAAATGTATCAAGAGTTACAAATTCAACTCCTGGATATTCAGTACTGAAGGAAAGAATGAGCCCAGAATCTTCTATCATTTCTTTTCAGAAAGAGATGGGAACTGATAAAGCAACACTCTTGTAAATCTGATACCCCTCCCTCATGTCCACAGCATCACATCACTCTTCACCTTCATACATTCACAGATCTTTGCCTCCACTTCAGTATAAGCACATGATGGGACCTCTGAAGGAACACCAGACCTTACCTGAGCAGGACAGCAGCACATTCTGCTGAGGATAGAGCAGGTGGCGTCCACAGATATCCAGACCCACACTGAGTACCAGCTGCAAGATGTGATGGGTAGCCAGGGGACTTTGGAAGAGCCTTTCAAATAGCAGCACCATGGCAACCTGAACAGCAAGAGCACATTGGAGAAGTGAATCAAATGCTTCAACAACCACACAGCTGTATCTCTTCTGCTCACCTTTAGTTCCCACATTGTAAGAGCTACAAAGAGGCTTTCTTTTATGTTCAAACGCAACTCATCTTCAGATTGAATTACAGATAGTTATGATACTTATGATTGACTATTTCTGCTGATATGATTGTGCCTTTTGTCACATAAAGCTACTAGTAAAAAACCTGCAAGCTCTCTAGGGCAGAGCCTGAAGCGTAGCCCTCCTGCTGTCAAACTTCACTTAATACAGAAAGATGGTTAAACAATAATAGACCAACTGGTTGTTTCTTTATACCTACATAAAATGTCAAAACAAACATTAAAAAAATCAAAATTAAGAGGCAGACACATCACTGATTACATACCACATTCACATTTTGAAATCTTCTTTACCAGACCAATGAAATTCAGCCTATCCTGGTCTGTAGGAAAACACACCAAAACAGACTGAATGTCTATACCCAAAAGGAAGCAAATCATTATTACTTTTTCATCAGAAGAAATATTCTTTCAAGAAGCAAGCTCCTTATGACAGGAACTTGTGTGGTGCTATGGGTAATAAATTGTCCAGCTGTAGGTCAGACAAGTGTGATTGTAATGGCCTCAAACATGTGCATGGTCCTCCTGGATAGAAGACAACTCAACGCTCTCCCCAGCAGCAAGCTTTATGGCTGCAGTGAATGCCAAATTCACCACTATTGGACACTTTAAATGAAATGCTACTCCCCCATAAACACGTTATAAGGCTTATACAATCATGATAAATGAAGATATAAATTTACTCAAATCATAAAAAAGTGGTCTAATTAGGAATAAAAGCTCTATTTCTTTATGTTTGTCTAGCTCAAGCTCTCCTGCTATTAACCCAATATTCAGCAGCCAGCAACGAAAAATTCCTCTGTGGCTGCTCTGAGTCCCTGGGGCTCGGCTGCCTGGGCTCAGGGCCAGCTCTGCTAATGCATCTCTCCAGCACTGCACAGCCTCAGCACCAGCCCGGCTGCCTCTGCTTTGGTGCCAGGCACTTGCCTTTGGCCCCTTCTGAGCTTTGCTGCAGGTGCACCTTGGCCCAGTCTCATAGGATCACAGGCTGGTCTGGGTTGGAAGGGACCTTAAAGCTCATTCAGTTCCAACCCCCTGTCATGGGTAGGGACACCTTCCACCAGACCAGGTTGCTCCAAGCCCCATCCAACCTGGCCTTGAACACTGCCAGGGATG
>JAOEHY010022271.1:0-27674 GCA_025447955.1 Psilopsiagon aurifrons
AGAAATTCTTTACTGTAAGGGTGGTGAGGCACTGGAATGGGTTGCCCAGGGAAGCTGTGAATGCTCCATCTCTGGCAATGTTCAAGGCCAGGTTGGGCATAGCCTTGGGTGACATGTTTTAATGGGAGATGTCCCTGCCCATGGCAGAGGGGATGGCTCTCGATGATCTTAAGGTCCTTTCTAACCCTAACTATCCTATGATTCTATACCTAGGGTACCTACGCTTCAAAGTCTATACAGAAAAGAAGACAGATGCTTCTGAATAAGACGAGAAAAAAGAAAAAAAAGCTTTACTCCTGTGGCTTTCAGCCCACAGTGCTTCAGCAGTATGTTGCCTTGGATTTATAGCCCCCGAACACTTCCAAAAGCTAGATTTCAGTACCCCTTCTTTCAAAAACCAAGAACTCATTTTTTCTTTTTAAAAATAAACACAGGGAACAGGATGATACTGCATTACAGGTCACAGCTGAGTGGAAACTAGCTGGGGACTCCAGGTACTGCAGTTTGGATGTTGATGAAAAAATGCCATACAACTTTAATCCAGTAAAACATACATTTGAAGCTGTTCATACTTCTTTAGGCAGACATACTGGAGAAAGTACCAGTCCCCTAAACAAACATGAAAAATCTGAACCACTAGGATTTCCATAGAAACCTATGGATATAGCCTATTACATTGGTGCACAATTCTGGCACAAGAAAATTGCACTCCAGAACAGTTGATGGAACTGTGCCAACTTCCATTCAGAACACAAGTAAGACACTTCAGAACAGTTTGTCCACTTTCCTAATCCTATTGTCAAAGAAGGGATGCTATTTTGACTATTGTGTCATCACTAAGAAGCACAACTGGTTTCTCTAAAACAAAGCTGCTGGTTTCTCATGTAAAATGGATTATTCAAGGCTACTTTTAATATGTAGCCACTGCTTTGTTCAGGCCTTTAGAGAGTCTCAATGTAGTTGCAGATGTGGAAGTCTTACACTGGAGTACAGTTATGGTTACTAACATCTCCAGACTGAAAGTACAGCAAAAGTCGTACCTCAGAGTAGTACTGTCACTGCAGGTGCATTTATAAATTTACACACTACGCTTTCACCAGTTTTCTAAGTGGCATATTTTAGTGGCCAGATAGCACCTCATATTTTTAATCTAATTAATGTATTCCAACTTGTATACAACTTGTGACTACTCTTTTTGAACAATATAGCCACACTTTTCAATATACTGATGTAATCACATCCCTCCTTTTTACTTTTGGCCAGCTAAACTGGGAAAAGAAATGTATTTTTAAACTGCTTCAGACAATAAAGTGAACTTTAACAGTACATTTGCAAGGAACTGTATTCACCAATATTTCCTCACCTATCGGGAATACCCAGTCTCTTGACACTTCTATATACTGAGAGCGTATTTGCCACATGACGATAATTGAACCAGAATCGAGAGGTACACACCTTGGGAAAAGAAGGAAAAAAAAAATCATATTAAATTCTGTAAAAGATAAAAACAGCCTGTCACATTGCATCAGAAGACTGTGATTAGAGAAATGTCACCAAACTAGTAACAAATCAGAAAGAACACAGCACCAACAAAAACCTGATGATATAAGCTATAGAAGGCTTTGTTGTACCAATGTAACAAATGCTGAAAATAAAAGCTAAAAAAAAAATTAGTTCTTAACATACTGACTCATGAAAAAAATTGTCATCAAACCCAATGAAGTATAGAAAGTGGCACTTTAGGGAATAATTCAGCAATAGTAAGAGGATAAGATAAATTTTCTTCATTTGCTTTCTCTGTATCAAAGAGATACCAAAGGAAGAGTTCTCGTCTCAATATCAAACCCATTCTGGGATCATTCTTCCACAAAGGCGTAAGTGAATCCATGCAGAAGCCACACACAGGAAAATACACTCAGGACATTTGTATTTAAGGAGTCAAACATAATAAAGTAAGAGCTAAGTGAGCTCTAACCAAAATCTGAATACAAATTCTCAAAAAACTTCAAAGGAGTTCAGTTTTTTCTCGTTCTAACAGGCAAAGTGTTGGGGATCAGCCATTCCTATACGTGAACTAATCCTTAGGTCAGGTATTATTTAATTTGTCCTCAAAAGCCTTAAACCAATGAGATTTTAAAAAGCTTCAGAGGCAATCTGATGTATCTCCTTTCTAAAGCCTTATCATTGTCCTTGTGCTTAACTTCTATTCACTACTTTTCTCTGTTCCACACCAAGGACTAGAATTCTCCTCCAGAGACAAATTTCCTTCACTTTTACAGGTCTTTCAAACACAGAAAGGAAGAAGCAACTTAGAAGAGGTAACTTTAAAAACACAAAAATAGAGAAGCAGTAACAAGCATTTAGACAGGTCTTTTATTTTTTCAGCTTTAAATGTAAAGCTCTAATTTAATCATAGAATCACTGAATGATCTGGACTGGAAGAGACCTTAAAGATCATCTAGTTTCAACCCCCTGCCATGGGGAGGGACACCTTCTACTACACCAGGTTGCTCAAAGACCTATCCAACCTGGTCTTGAATAGAAAAACACAGATAAAATATATGTTTCTTAACTAGAAACATCTGTAAGTTACACTATGTAACATTTCTGTCTCTAGCCCTTTCATAAAAATAAATGAGTAGTGGCTTGAGCAATAATAAAAATTCAGCCTAAAAGGATCCCTTTGTGTCTCAATCATGCCATCAGTTAGCAAAAAAGCCCATGGGAATCAGCCCACGAGAACATTATCCTTTCAGCAAGATCTAAAGCTCTGAAAACTAACTGTGGCCTACTTAGCTGTGACTTTTCAAGGTATTAGCACCTGTCCCTTTCCTCTATTACCTCCCTTACAACACAGTGGAAAATGTGCCTATGCTTTAAATATAGCTTTTCACACTGCACATATTAATTCCAGCTACTGATGAAGGGGGACTGCAATACAATGCCAGGCTTGAAGACCCTGATGGCTGTAAAATCCTCCCTCTTTCACTGCTTGAAAAAGTAGTAGCAATTGTTACAAAGCTTACCTATGAACTACAGAAAAAATAAAACCAGCAGAGAAATTGTTGAGAACAGAAAATGTAACTCCTTGGACCTAATTTTTCACCTTCTTTGTGTGTTTCTATGGAATATAAAAGCACCTACTTGTTAATAGTACTAGAGTAGTACTTGATATTACAATAGTTTTGAGTTTGTTCATTGTAGAATATAGAAATTATTCCTTCTAATTTAATTATTTACTGTTAACTTTTATATTGCTCAGTTTTAGTATCTGGAAAACAAACAGCTGCTACTGAGTAATTACAATCATGTTCTGAAACAAATTAGTCATTAAGACCCAAATTGTGATTAAGAACCAGTTGTGAAGCATGATTCAAAGCTAACAAAAGCTTCATGGCAAAGAAAAGAAAATGGCATAAGAGCAGTTGATCTAAACATAATGCTGCCTGAACTTATTTTATTCTAAACCTGTTACCACAAGTCAACAGGTTAAGTATGAACAAGAATCAGAAATCAAGTATACCTTTTTGGTTCAAGAGATACAATTCTCTGATACCAGAATTACACTTCTGTTCAATAAGCAATATGGTAATTTAACTGCTTTAATGCTGTTAGAACTTCTGTCTTACAAATCCTGCCACACAGCTAGACATTCTGAGTGCCTGAAATGCAGTCATACTGAAAAGATAATTTTATTACAGTGTAATAAATTTGCAGGCACAATTTCAAATTTATTCATTCCCGAGTCTTTATCTTTCCATTTCTTTCTAATGAACAGAATTCATGAGTGACTGTTGCTATTATGGCTCCTGTTGAAAAGTTGTCAGCTTTACTAGAAGAAAACTACCTGAGACACACTTACCAAAACTGCCCAGTTATTTGTATGTCCACTTCTAAAGAACTGTTCTGCTTGATCCTGAAAGATGGAGACAGTATTAGGTGTTTTTCAGTAATAAGAAATGACCACTCATTTTTGTTCTTTCCACAAGACAGCGTTCAATGCATATATTTACCACACAAACACTGAATAAATCTTACAAAAGCTTCAAGAGGTAGTTTGTCTTTTTCGTTTTTCATATTTCATGCAAGCTAATTGCTTCAAATCTTTCCCTGAAACTTGCGAAATAACAAAGGAGGAAAAACTATTAGTCACTTGTAGCTTAGCTAAAACAAAAGCCCACACATCTCTATTCCAAAGGACACTGAAAATAAAATGATTTATTGACCTACAGTTTCTCCCTGAATGAGAGGCTTGCATTAATTTCTATTTTCCTTGTTCATCTTATCTTTTCAAAAGCAAGTAAGTGAATCTGCAATTTTAACCCATTTGAAACCCAAGGTGGTTACATTTATCTTCCAAAATCAGGATGTATGATAACAGCCTTCTCTATAACCTGTGTTCTCCATCGTTTCCACTAGGCTTTGCAAAGAGGGCCCTTTTCCTTCAACAGATTGCATATATCAGGTCACAGAAAGGGGATAAAGACTTGGCAGAGGTAAAGGAGTGAGCCTGTCACTGGACAAGAAACCAGACTTGCTAATTCTTAATCAGACTCTGATAAATCTGAGGTGTACTGGGCTGACACCTGTGGTTTCACACAAAATACACAGTAACAGAAAAAGCATTTGTTAAAATAAATGTAAAGTGTACTGTACTCCAAGTAGCAAACTGGCAGCTTGATTGGAAAGACTAATATTTTATTTGGCTACTTTCTGTCCTGTTTGTAATTACTTTCAAGTATGACAACTTGCAACAAAGTGAAATTCAAATGCAAACAACACTCCAGGTGTAGTGTGGGCACCGTGCAAAACCAGGA
The DNA here is from genome assembly GCA_025447955.1 of Psilopsiagon aurifrons. Taxonomy (NCBI): domain Eukaryota; kingdom Metazoa; phylum Chordata; class Aves; order Psittaciformes; family Psittacidae; genus Psilopsiagon; species Psilopsiagon aurifrons. The sequence goes on from JAOEHY010022271.1 coordinate 4,818, forward strand.
TTACTGAAATACAAAACTACTCCGCTACCTCCGCTACAATGCTACCTCCGCTATGGTTAAATGCCTTCTCGCATCTGAGAGAGGGGGTCAGGGTAATCAATCGAACCCAGGTGAGCCCGGGCAGCTCGGCCCCAACACCCCGCCCTGGTCTTTAACAGATGAAATTCTATTCACACATAACCTAAACCAGCAAAAGTACGGAAAAGGAACATAAAACACCGACTACTGAAACTTACACCGCGCAGCCAAAGAGAAGCTGAGATTCAGAAATTTACAAACGCGTTCAAAGGCTGTTTGTTTGGTTAACTTTGAACAGCTTACACGAGTAACCAAGTGCCCGCTGAGCCCCACGGCTCCAGGGATGCGCTGCACTACAGTTCACGCAGCTCTACCACCGGAGACTGCCCGCACACCCGTCCGACGCGGGGCGAGGCGGGGCCGGCAGCACGGCCGGAGCAGCCGCTGCGGAGAGCCGTTCACGGACCGCTCCCGCCGAACCCAGCGTAACCCCTCTCAAGAGCGCCACAAGCGCCCCGCGGCAGCTCAGGGCAGTGGGCACGGACTCTGCCCGCGGGGAGAAGACGGGGAAACCAGCACCATAGAGCCTGCGGGGTGGCCCAGCACCGCCCGCCCTCACTCACTCCCCTTCAGCAGCTCCCACCAGCTTCCGTACCTGGACACCGCTGGTGAGCGCTGCCCCGCAGCACCCCAGGAGCAGGGTGGCGGCGGCGCGGACCCAGCTGGCGCCGGGCGCCGTGTCCGCCATTTTACCCTGACTCTTCCGCCGGGCCCCGGCTGCCGCAGCTGCCGGAAGGGCAGAAGCGGTTTCTGCGCATGCTCTGGTGTGGCTTCGTGCCCGGTGCCGGTCGCGTGGTGGCTGTCGCGGTGGGTCTGAGGGGGCGTCCCGCCGCTTGGAATGATCGTGTCGCTGCTCTGAGCCACGCCATGCACTCAGTTACATACCAGAGCTCCCTCGGCCTTGTCAGTCTGCTTAGAATCCGTTTATTCCAGAGCTGAGGTAGGGATGGCAGCAGAGCTCACCAGCGCCTTGAGCATACATGTTCGTTCTGGCTATGTCATGAGGAGTTGCAGCCCTACACAGCCCTTGTCCATCGCTTGGACAGGCCTGGCAGGTTAAAGTACGCTGGCCTTTCATCTCGCCTTTGCCTTGGGAGGCTCCTGGGGGTGTAACAACAGACGTATCTCTAAGCCGCCTGGCAAAAACATTCTGGAAACACTGGGCTTTGTTGACTTTGGCATGCCGGGCTGAGGGTGACCCTAGGCCTTGGGCTGCAGGGCAAGAGCTGCCTTAGAGACCAAAGGGGAGAGCGACCACCTTTGGTGAGCGGGAGAGGGGGATATGAAGTTGAGTCTCTGTCAAAATGCTCTGTTAAAGGCTTGCCTTTGGCACATATATCCCTCCGAGGTGATGGATTACCAGATTTTTATTTCAATGTATCGAACCACCTAGTCTTGATTCTTTCATTTCCACTAACTCATCTTGTCATCACCTTTGTTCAGCTGCCTGATGGCTTCCATTAGTGAAGATTCAGAATCTGCCATGAACCATGGAAGCTATTTCCTGCTCTGCGTACTTGTCATCAGTAATGACCTTCTCAGACAGCAGCATATTTCCATGTATTGATGTTGGAATTTCAACAACAACGCGTTTGCTGTTTGAAAGCATCACTGGTTTCCTCAATAAAAATAATGACATGTAATTAGATAGCATTTTCTTTTTGTGCCTAAGCTAATGAACTCCCTATCAAAAACTATAGTCACCAACTCATGTTATGCTCACGTCTCCCGTGTGAACCTTTTATGAACCAGCTGAGAAGCGCTATGTGTGTCTGTCCCTTGGTGCCTGCTTGTAAGCTCCACTGTTCATCTTCTTGCTCTAAAAAACTAACTGAATTTAAGACCACGGACAAGCTTAAGCTTTTCCCTTGCCCTTTGAAATGCTCAGGTCTCTGATCATTCTGAGACGTGTTCAAGATGTGTCAGTAATTCTAAAGGATAGGCAGCAATCTTTCAGAGCATGTACTCATGCAGTTTTATAAACTGGTGAGTTGATTTCATGCGCTTTGACTTGGATAGCTCCTTGTTACCTTTCAGCTCCCATGTTGAGTTGGTTAGATAAATGTGACAGAAGTTCTTAACCTTTGACTGAACTTCTTTCTGTTAAGCTTAGTTCTTTGCTGTTTGCATTTATTACAGATATTCATCCTTTGGTATCGTATCATGAATTCTGGCCAACAGCTTTTCCCATCAAAAAATGTCATCAGCTGTATCACGATGATATATCTTTGAATCAAGCATAAATCCTGATGTCTTACCGAATGAAAAGTTATGTTAAATGTTACCAAAAGGTAACTTCAGCTTACCAAGAATCATTCCTGACATGAGAAGTAATGGACATCTTTTCTGTGAATAAAAGTTGAAAACATCTGGTTCACTTAAAAACTGCCAAACCTTGTGAAATTCATATGACAGGTGAACTTAAGTTAGTCATTCTCTGGAATACTTGACTTTCAGTTTGAATAACATTCTTTTAAGGCCACAGTGTATGATTTGCTACATAAGAAAAAAGAAATGGGAAAAAACCCATCAAATTTTTTGCAAGTAGCATTGGAATAATGTAAACATAGGTTATCACTTATGGGCCGTACAAGCAAACACCCAGTACTTGTGCTGAGTAATTAAAACCTGTAGCAAATTTTTCTTACATGAAAGATCACTTGTAGTGAATGAGACATTTGAAATCCTAGGTTTCACCGAAGGTCAGAATAGTTTAAGCACACTTGTCCAGTCAGTGTTGCTTCTGTTTCTCATGGGTCAGTTCTGCAATCTACAGAAAGGTTTGACTTGCTCTTGATGTAAAAGCGTAGCTGCAAACTCATCAGTCTTGTGTCACATGCTGTCAATGTTTGATCAACTATGGTCACACTGCAGGTGTTACTCTTAGACTGCAGGTGTTCAGATCATATTGCTGCCTTTCCATCCCAGGGCAGATACAGCACTGAGTTAGGGCAAGCTCTCAAGTTTCACAAACTCATTGGAATATTACAAAAGAATGGCAATTATTCCCTCTATTTTATGTGATACGTAATACAGTGCATAGTTCACATTTTTAGGTCTGTCTCTGGTTTGCCTTCTGGATTCCTGTAGCCTGCTTGTGTGTGCTTTGTCTACTTCTACTTCTGGCTTTTCTTTCTTTTCAGTCTCAGTCTTTCATAGGCTTTAGTATTCATCAGGCACGCAAGTCTGCCAGTGCTTCAGGCATTATTCCTGGAGATGGTATCATGTCTTTTTTTTTTTTCTTTTCCCCAACAAGATCATACCAAAAGCTTTGCCTTCATTTTTTTCATCTTTATTCCCTTAGGCAGCTCTCAGCACAGACTTAGTGTTTGCTTCCATGCTTGTACAGGGCTTTTTTGCCTAGAAATTAAGCTCTATACTGTGTGTTTCTGGTTCTTTGTTCTGCTTTGTTTTCATGCTAGTCACCGCATTTTTCATGCTCCAGGTCTCTTCAGCTTGACCTTTGCCACAGTGTTTCTTGTACCTCATGCTAAGTAATTAGAAAGGACACCAAGTGTGTATCCCAAAATGATCTGTAATTAAAACAACTATTTAAAAAGCTGCTGTAACTGCAGCTGTTATTCACATTGATGCACATCTTGGTGCCCTTCCAGATTCTTTCCTTCTCCAGCAGGTTGCTCAGGCCCTAATCTTCTAATCCATACTCTCTAGAAATTGCCTTCTAAGAGCTATCTGCCAGCTTGCTCCTGTGCAGCATGGACCAAACGATCCTAGGCTTCCTCTGAGGAGAGGCAGAAATCCCAAGGGTTAACTCTGTAAACTCTTAAAGCAGGGATTGTCCCTACTAGAGTTTACCTGCCACTTTTTGATCACAGACTTTTTTCTTCTGTGCCAACAATACCAATTAAGTATGTTTAATGTTGTTGGTATTAACAACAATATGTTGATTGTATTACCTATAGATATCATAGTGTAGCCCTTTTTCTGTACTGTTCATCCTTATTCTGTGTTTCTTTTCCTATTTTTATGAGACTTACATGTTCTACCTGATAATTTTCTACTGTAGAAGATAAAGAAATGTATCTTTGGGTATATTTATTATGTTTCCAAAAGAAAAATGAAAAGGCACTCTTGCAATGAAATAAGTCAACAAGACTGATTCCTAAGAAATCATCAGTAATAGCTCAACAGTATTATCTCACTAAAAAAATGCAGAGTTATTACTTTCTTCATTTTGACTGTCAATACAATAGATTAAAAAAGTTGTACCAACCAAACAAGTCTACTACAGTTTGGTATCTGAGCTGATAAAATGGCTATCTTCAAATATGGAACCTGAATGAAACAACAGTAATCAAATTAATGATTGATCTTACTCATTCGGGGTTTTTTCACATTTCTGTAACTGGAAGACTGGCTTGACTACAGAATGTTTGTACTTTGAAAAGATTTACAATAGCAAAGAATACTGATGAAAAATATGCAAAAAGAGTATGGTGAGAGTAACAGACAGAAATTCCAAAGAAAACTAACTTGAAAGAAGTCTTGCTTGTAATACTATTGAGCTGAAACAATTGTAATGAATTGTGTTTATCAATAGATCCTTTTTTGACACTGACTAAACACATTAGAACCTACACTTCTGTTCATCCATAGATTATGCTGCTTACCTCTACCTTGGAATCAAAGTAGACAATATTTTATATTGTTATTTGCAAAGTGAGTTTATAGACTCTTTTTTACAGTGTCTTTTGAGGTAAGAATAGAACACAGGCAAAAACCTTGCCACTGACAATGAAATTCAGTTGACATTTGTTCTTAATGAATTAACCATCTACCTTGTCATTAGTTCTGTTCCGTTGTTAGTGATACAAATATTAGCAGGTGTGGAGGTTCCATAATGTTGAATTGTGTAATCCAGTATTTCATCTTCAGAAGTCATGAGGTTACAAACCATTACAACAGCTTATTCTGTTTGTAAAATAAATAAAATATAAGAAAACAAACATCAAAAAACAGTGGCAGCTTGTTTACATAGTTTGTTGGATGTAATGGCAGTCATGAAATATGAATGCACATCACATTTGGTCTCAGTGCATCAATATTTTTCTCAATAGAAAGCAATGCTGAAAACCTTTGTCAAAACATTCTCATTTCTTAAAATAACAAAATATGTGAATAATACAGCAGTAAAAAAGTGCTATCTTTTTAAATTACCCTCTCCATTGTATTTTTCTATTAATATTGCAAAAGGGCTTATTGTCAAATAGAAAATTAATAGGCTTCTTAATTAGGAACAAGATAGGAATCCTAATTAAATTGCTCTAAATAAAGTGAAATTTGTACGCATAATTTCAAGCAGTGGATAGAACATATCATGGCTTAGAATCATTTAAGAAGTCATCATTTTGATTCCATTGCTCGTTCTGACATCTCTATCTGTCACGTGCCCAAACACACCAAGTATTTGAATGCCTCAGGAAGGTGCTCTCTGTAGTGACTGAGCTGGAGGAGTCCCAGCTCTGCTGGTTAAACTAACTCAAGTAAAGGGCCACCTTGCAGATGGACACATTTTAGCTCTCAAACCATTACTTAAAGTTACTGTGTGTATTCTTAGACTACTCTACAGCATGCAATCTAAATATATCCAAGCAATTTTCTTCATTAGCAGGCAAAAGGTTTTACTCCGCTGGGGACTACTCAGCAACTATATGAGAAAACAAACACAAAAGTTTTGAAAATTAGAGGTTGAATACACATCAGCTTTACCTGAAAAAAATACTTATAGAATCACAGAATCATAGAATAGTTAGGGTTGGAAAGGACCTTAAGATTCCAAACCCCCTGTCATGGGCAGGGACACCTCCCACTAAACCATGCCACCTAAGGCTGTGTCCATCCCGGCCTTGAACACCGACAGGGATGGAGCATACTTGATTTAATGTTACAGAAATTATATTAGAAATAAGATCTACAGTGAGGCAACTTTGAAAAAGATCACTTGTACACCAAGTACAATCACATTGATTAACATTAAATATTTGAACACAGACTAAAACCGAATCCAGTGAATTTCCAAGAAAGCTTATGTAGATCACTGTGTGATGAGTACTGAAATTCTATTAGAACTCATTAGTTTGCACTCAAGAAGCAAAATCTAAAACAAACCCAAAGACAAGCCAGTAAGAGTTTTAAAGAAATATTCTCAATGGAAGGAACAACTTAAATTTTTTAGAAGTAAATATGCATGGTTATTTCTGTTTTTTCCAGGAGTTACGGGGTAAAAGGTCAAAATAGCCCAAAACATTTTTATACAAAAGCTCACTTATCTTTTTTAGAGTAGCTGTGAACAAACGTGGCAGTGGATCAGAAACCCCTTATAATTTCTCTTACTACTGAAACTGTGTAAAGTAGAGCGTTTGGTTCCTTCTTTAGCTTCATTTAGCAGGATACTGTAAAAGCTGCTATGGATCAAGTGGAAAGAACTCATGCTGAAGTAAGCATGGTGTATCCTTCAACACATTATGGATTCTAACCCTGTACCCTTTGAAATTAAAAGTACCTATTTAAGCATATTTACTGGAATCTGTTCCCAAGTAGAAGTTCCAGAATGATTTCTTAAATTGAAATCATGACGCTTGGGAGCCAGATTTTGCTATGATTTATAAAAGTGCAGTCTTGCTGAAATTTCTTTCTGTGCAGAAGGTCAGCAAAAGGCCTTTTCGCCATTACAGTGCTGGCACTCCGTGCAAGGTGGAATTTTACTTAAAAAATTAAATGGGCTATTACTAAGCAGAAAGTCTGGATGAAACCAAACAACACATTCAGCAAGAAAGTAAACTGGTGACTAGGCAATCTTCCAGATAGTTTCTTTCTTAAAAGCCAAATTGAAGCTAAAAGCTTAAGTTGATAAGGATACTGTGCAAACTGAGGAGAGCTGCCTAGGTGAGAATGTATTGTTACAAAATCTGTAAGTTTTTCTATGTCATTTTGCAACTCTTATCAGTAAAAAAAATCCAAACGCTTTATTTTTACCCGACCTTATCTTTGTCTTAAGCATTGTATCCTGATGAGATTTTTCTGACTGAAGGAGACCATTAAGAAAAGAAGTCCCAGTGATACAGGAGTTACCAATTCATGAATATGTGCCTGTCGTTTCTAGGTATCTGTCATGTTCCATGACCTGAACTGTTTCAGCTGCTAAATATATATTGCATGAAAATGTAAAAGCTGCATTTACTGTGGTTAATGAACTTTTACATTTTAAGATAAGCATTCAAATTTACATGCTCATTCAATTTTTATGTGGAGAAGAGGCACCCTTCAGTCAATCAGTTTCAACTAATCAGTGCCTTAATGGATGCATTTGCAAAGGTATTATCTCAGCGAAAATCACCTTCCTGAACTTTAACTCTCTGATGGTTATCAAAGATTTCCTTAAACAAAAATTCTCTCATTATAACATTCCATAAATGCTAGAAAAAAATAATCTTACATTTCAGCTGTATGTTCATATTACATGTATACCTCAAGAGAATAATATATGTTTACTAGGTACAGAAGTGTGTGGTCTATTTGTGGACTGCAAGAATTCCAGATTGAAGTTTCACAAACAATATCTTAACAAATTCAGAATGAACTAAGATTAATCTTTTCAGCATAATGACATGAAAATCATGATATGTGATCAAGGTTACATGACTTTACTTGCTACTTAGCTTTGAAATAAGGATTATAATCCTTTGACTTTGTTAATATGAAAATAATAAAGGCTTTGCATCTGTACAGCACCCCTTACTGGAGGGTCTCAAAGCGTCCGGTGTTATTTTCATATCATCTTGAAACCAGGATACTTCAAACACTATTAAAAAATTTTGGGTGTTCCTACTATATAGTCTTTTTTGCTCTTTCATCTGATTTTGTTTGCCAGCATATTTCTGCAAGATAAGGAAAACTATTTCAATTTTTTTCATTGTTATATATTACCTTGTTATGAGTTGCATTTTTAATACAGATTCTTTTCCATGGATAGATTTTTATCATGAGATCCTAGAAGTATTTGAAATTAAGGGGACTGAACATATTTTGCCTGCCGTATAGCCACATCTAGAAACCAGAACAGTATAAGCCATCTTTTCCATTTCTTACAGTAATTCTATATCTAGTTATGATGATCTAAAATTGCTATATTGGTTTTTGAATCCTTTTGTGAAATAAGTTCATCCATTAAGCCATTTATCTGCCCTGAATTCTAGAAACCAAATGTGTTTTCACTCTCAGAGGAGATCTTCATAGATTCAAAAATGAAAAATTTGTTTTGGAAAGGGAGTATGTCTGTGTGTGTGTATTAGTAATACTGAATGGCAAAATCAATCTTTTTCCCAGAAATTGTTTGTAATGCTGTTTCCATAGAAGAATTCAGCTAGCAAACTGTAGTCTACCTCTAGAAGTCGTGATTCTCTTTTCCCTAGCTCAGGGGCTGAGAGAATAAAAACTTTCAGCAGAAATCCAGGAAAATGCAGCAGAATATCATTTGTTGTCAGTCAACTTCTATAGAACAATAAAATGTCGTCTACACTTTGGGATAATTTTAGAAATTCTGTCCAAAAGTGGTGCAGAGGTGATGTAACTGTATAATGCAGAGAAAGAAATAATTTAAGAGATCTTTGAATATTCAAATCTCTCCCAAAAGTACCAACTCAGCTATAAGATAGCAACAAAAGAAACTACTGTAAAGACGAGAAAAATGCCTGAATCTGATCCATTTTTTATACAGAATTGCTTTTAAAAAGTAAGGAAAAAAAATTGCTTCCTTGGTGTTATTGCTAACAAATTCATTTCTGGTGTATCAGATTCAAAGTATTCAAACACATGGTAAAGTTATTAACATCTTGGTTTCTCACTGCTGCAGTGTAGTCTGAAAGCTGCAAAAGACAGTTTTAAGCCTGTAAACTTCAAGACAGCCATACTTTCAAATTCTTAATAAATCAGGGCAAGGATCATACTAGTGATTCCAATTTTATGAGATAACTTGGATAAAAGAAACTAAAAGAAACTGAACCCATGAAGATCAGGATATACAAGAAGAAACATTTGAAGCAAGTGATCACTTTTCCAAATACACAAGAGTCAGCTTGGCTTTTTTTCTCTGAACATTTATGAATAAATGTGAAAGCCACAGACCCAGAGTTTGTCCCTTTTACAGCTGTGTCATTTTGTAGTGACCTACCTCTTGAGACAGTGAGTTCACAGAGGAGCAGAACTTTGTAAGGAGTTCTGAAAACAGCTGTCCTTAGTGAGCTTCTTCTGAATGCTGCCTTGGGTCATGACTCCATCACCCTACCAGGGTTTACTTTCTTTCCAAAACACAATTGCTGCATCTTGTAAGAGCTACTAGTAAGACAAGGCCAAGGCTCCCCTTCACCACTGCAGCTAAACAACTACTTAGTTTTATTGTCTAGCGTGGTAGGAAAAAAATGTCTGGATGATTCAAGAAGTGCTGATGATTATTAGTTAATTTCAAATGTTAAAAACTATTCAGTATCCGGCTAAAATCCTCCATTTAGCTGAAAGTTTTCAACCCATGCTTTGTTGAATCTGAGTTCAAGTTCAACCATCACGTGAGTTTCATCAACTGTTCTATTTGCTAATAAGCCATCTGGCAGGGTGTCATCTTCTACTGAAAACAGGTGTTTGATCCAATTCTCATTTGTTATATTGTCAAGAAAGCATTCACTGAAGTTGGTGACTAAATTCAGGCAATGCTCTTCTATGTCAGCAGTAAGTCAGGATGAATTTTGAATTAACATTAAAACATTTTCATTACTGAAACATTTGCAGGTTTCTCTCACGTCTCTCAACTCACTGTTTCTTAAGATGCAGTTTCTTTATCTTGCCCTTGTTCTATGTTCTGTTTTTTATCTAATTATATACTGCATTCTATTCATCATGATCCAAGAAAAAAAAGTCAAACTGATGAGTTTAAGAATCATAGCTCACTGAAAACAACTTACCTCAATCAAAATTAATACTTCCCTGACAAAAAAATGTGTTCCTTACAAGAGAATTCAGAGTTGTGAGCCAATACCTGCCTAAGTGACAGTGTTCCTGGGTACAGAAAAGGGGATTTGGACAGTCATTTCCCACTTCATTATGAAATATGAAAAGCAAACAGAGCTTTAGCTCTAACAAAACTGTTCTTTAACAACAAAACAACAAACACCAGTTGCTGACTGAGATTTTGACAGCTACTGCTGTGTGGCAATATACTGAATACACGCTGAGTATGGAAATACTTGACTCTTAACTTTAACCAGAGCACTGGTTATTGCCATGATGAATGTCAGCAAGAGCAAATACCAACACTATCCCATTGTAAATCCTAAATATAAAAAAAGTAAAAAAAATTGCTATGTCACGAAAGAGGAATTTTCATTTATTTATTTATACTTGATTCTCTGGCATACTGTACAGCCTGACCAAAATTGACATCTCTTGAGTACAGTGAAAAAAAAAAGGGTATTTTAAAATGTCCTGCAAGCCCTACTTGGAAAAAGTGCAGTCAAGAATCATTCTTGACCATCAGTAAAAAAAAAACCAAAACACATCAAACTAATGTGCACCTTTCTCCCTATGACTTGACATCACAATGTGTGGTGCCACTGTGAAGACACAAGTACTAGAAAATGTTGAAGGTTTCTCAGTGTGGTCAGTTCTTTAAATCATGATATGACTCTTCTAAGCCCTTTGTATGGGAAGTTGGCATTACTGTCAACTCATTTAGTTTACTATTTAGAAAAAATAAATAAGTCAAGAGGCTTATCTTCTCAACAGCGGTACTTTGTATCAAGGTGGTTTTCAAGTAGGGAAGATTTTCACTGTATGGCTGAATAACAGGTTATGGAAATAATGCTGCAAGGTGCTTGTCCATTATAGCACTGAAATAAACCCCAAATGGTAAGTAGCAAGGGCTCATACTTTTTAACGCTTAGGTTCCATAGTGTTCCCAAGACAAAGTTTAATAGCTGTGCTTGAATTCCTTTCTGTTCCCACCACTACCACCCACAAGTCATTATTTATTTCAAGCCTTTTTTATTAACAGAATTCTGCTGTGTTTCTTTGTGTTGCTTTTGTCTCTTTTTTTTCCCTACCACAACTTACATTTCCTTAGTTCATAAAGAGTAAACAAGACAAACTGAAATTGCTTTATTGACAGTATTGTTTGAAGACAGATTAGAACCTTAAAATTTGTGGCTGGATCCTTATGATGAAAAGACAAAGGAATTAAGACTTCATTGGAAAAAAATAGCACAGCATTTCTAAGTTGTTGAAAACTTAGTATAAATGACTTGGGGTGTTTATTAATTAGTTACTGAGAAATGGTGACTGAGGAAAACAAAATAATCCTTCTTAAAGGCAATTTCTGTAACACTTCAGGGCAGGATATTTCATTTTAACTGACATAAAATAAAAGCAAAAAAACATCAAGAACCTGTAATGGATTGATTACAAAGTCTGTGTGAGCCCCTGTCTGTGTTCTCACCAGTTGTGACCAGCCATGTTAGGGACTGAGTTAAAAACAAGGAAAACCTGCACAGGATCTCCTGCCTTTCATCAATCAGAGGCTTAAGGACTTCCTGTGGTGGTAACCTTGAATTTATTAAGATACATAATGCCTGTACCATGTCATCATAATATCTAATTATTATAAGCCAGATCAAGAATAAGGACTTAAATGGAAAAATAAGCATGATAATTTGGAATAATTTAAGAAATGCTACCAAACAGCCAATGTGCTAACAACCTATGACTCAAAAAGACAAAAAAAAAGGAAGATAGCACTGACTAAAAAGAAATTTGGCAATTTGGCTTGAAAACAAAGATACATAAGAATAAGAAAACATCTATAACAAATACTAGAAGCTGTAAGGAATATATGTGAGAGATTTAAGAGCTGTAAAAATTGAGAAAGGAAATGAAATTGCATAAACCCCAATGGTCAGACTGGCAGAACAGCAGTTAAAAGAGGTTTTTTTTCTGAATAAAAGAAAGAAAAAGATCCTAATAATATTACTACAGTATGTTTGCGTGGATATAACAAAAGTAATTGGATGGTTTCACAAAATATTTGTGTTCTGTATACAGAGAAATAATCAGGTGATGCAATTATACCATAGGATAATGATGAAACATTCTCCATTACAAGTAGGTAGGTAGGTAAGTTTTATAAATAGTAGCCACCAAAAATGACTGAGTAAATCTGAATATTTGGATAAGTTGTAGCAGATTTTTAAAACAGCTGGAAAGGACATTCCAGGCCTGTAAGAATCCTTGAAATATTTGCATTCTGGGAATATATTAAACTGGTATTTTAAAAGGGTGCTGGCACAGGGAGTTACGGGCCTGTCCATCTGAGGTGGAACTTCGTGAAAAAAACAGAACTGATAAGAATGTACCAGAATATAGTTTATATGGAATTTAATTAATTCTAGTCAATGCCATTATTTGAGCATAGATCCAAACTGCTCTCTGAATCTATGATCCTCTCATATCTATTCACAGATACTTGTTTAAGAAGGTTTGTTTTGGCTGATGAATTAGAAAGTGCTGTTCTGGTGGTATCTATTTAGTGCTGCAGGATATTTTGTTTAGGAAAGCTGAGTGAATCAAAATCAATGCACATATATTTCATGATTTAGTGGTCTCAAAAATGAAGTGTAAGTGGAATATACTGGGTTTTGGTCCCTTAGGAGCTGTGTTTTGGCTGTGTGCTCTATAACAGTTCTGTTGATTAAAAAAAAAAAGAAAGAAAATCACTGGTACCACTGGCAGAGAACAAAGATCAGGGAAGTGGTAACTCACAAAGGGGAGAGCTCATTGCTATGGAGCATGCTGCTTTCTTGGTAAATTGGCTGCAGGCAAATATATGAAGTCATACATCAAGGAATAAAAAAGCAGGTGTTGATCCTAGAGTGGAGGAGTCTGCAAGGTAACCAGCTAAAGGTGAACACCATCACAACAAACTCTGTCTGTCAGTATGAAAACAATAAAATGAGGACTATTAGGACGTTATATACTGGCTCAATCACATCAGTACCTGGCACTGGTGTGACCATTTCTGGAACAGTGTGTCCTGGTTAATGCCTTTGCTTAAAATGCCTGTTGATAAATTGGAAATTGTTCAGGGAAGGGTCATAGGAATGATTACACTGTAACTGGAAAGTAATTCAGTTTATCAAAACAAAGCTTTACAGTGACTTGATTGTGGCATTTTTTTAAGTTTTTTTTCTTATATTGAAATGTAAATGAACATTTCATCCTCAAACTTTTAAACGGCACAATTTATCCCATTCCAGGTTTTATTCATCCTGGTGTCCTCAAAAGTTACATCAAGCAGCAGTTCTGGGCCTCAGTGAAAATCAGATCCAGAGAATCGATTTTTCTAGGAAGAGTTTCCACTACCTTTCAATTAGTGATTTAATTCATTTCAGTAATGTGTAGAGATGAGTTGAAAAGTAAAAAAAAAAAAAACAAAACAAGTTTAATGGGGGGAAAACAGCAGCTGAAACAAAAAAGCATTAACATCACTGTAGCAAAAAGAGTTCAGAAACAGGTTTCTCATTAAAACGAAAACATCATTTCAGCAGTCTTGGCTGAATTTATACCACACTAGGCAAAATACGGGGCTGCAAATAAGTTCTGCGTTTACATTAAAATGCATATTATTTCTGTGTAAGAAGCATGTAATTCAGCATATTCTATTAAAAAGGCTACAGATAATTGTTTTTGTTACAGAATCTACAAACTCAAACTGTCCATGTACTTTGCACCAGCCTGTGAAAGCACATCAATCCAAGGGCATCGGTTCCAATTTAATAAAGGGATCTAGCAGAGTAGCAGCTTGTGTGAAAAATACCAGCCACTAGTGCCTGAGCAGGCACTAGACAGAAAACTAGAAGACTCATAAATTACTGGGGGATTCTGTGAAGTGATTTTTGAAAACACAGAACCTAATTAGCTTTGACAGGAGGCTATGGGTGTTAGGTAATTGGTTTAACCAAGAATAGAAGGCCCAGAACACCATATTCCAGCTCGTCGCATACTAATTTCCTATTAGTTCAGCTTCATGTAGTTACTGGAGGCATCAACAAGGATGAGAATGGAACCAACTTAGTGGTACAGGATCCATAAAAAGTTTTCAAGATGAATTTCCAGAAATGTTCTCATTTTGATAGCAAATTTTTGTTCTTGCAACTGTGGCTTCTTCACCATAAGAGGTAGGAACCAAACTGATCCTTCAGTCTCACTGCGGAACCATGAAGACCTGCTGTACCTTCAGGAATGGGCAGTGCTCTGCAGTTCAATTCCATGTTCTCATTTATGTGGACTTTTTTTGCATCCTCTGTTACTTTCCAAAGCAGTAAAACTACTTCATTTCCATCTTGATGAGATACTGTTGAATGACAACCAGCTAACCTTCTAACAGCTGCCTTTACCTTACCAACATACTTGAAATAAGTATGGAAAATAACCCACTTTGCATGCCAACTTAATATATTCTCAATCCTTTGCTGCTGATGTTCTTCAGAGCCTTTGAGAAGCATCCACCTTGACCCTGTTTCAATACAGGGATTTTGCCAAAGGCAAATTCATAAAAAATTACTTCCAGAAGGAAATACCATATTATTAGATCCAAGAAAATATCCTTTCCAGATACATTTCATACATTCATTCTGTCAGATTTCCTAAATGACCATCTTTTTTCTGAGGTGGTAATTCCTGCAACATAGATTTTGATTTTGTGCAACAAAAATCATGTTAGCTCAAAATCACTCTTTTTTTGAAACAATAATTTAAATGTGCATAATGAGAACAGTTTCATAGCAGAACAGTCAGAATTTTTATTTTCTGTTAGTGTTATCTGACTGAGCAAAATGCCTGAGAGCATGCAGGAAAGAACAAACATATCAGACAAGACTTTGCACAAAAAAAAAATCACATTCCTGGGGAAGATGCCACTGAAAGCGTGTAAAAGGGGATATTTTTCTCTATCAATCCAGGACATTGGATGAGCTACTAATTTACCCGTAAGTGCTGAATATATAAAAATATATATGCTGAAAGCCTGTAAACACAATTTGGCTGAGTCAATAATAATACAGCTGATACTTTATTTTACAAAATTAAAAATAAAAGAAAAAATTAAACCCACAAAACACGAAACCCACAGCTCTGTCTTCCTAAATAGAAAGGCATCTTCCAATAGTCCTCCTAAAGAAAGACCTTATTTTAAGAAAATACCTATTTAATTCAGTCTTCTTCTTGTCAAGCTTCATTTAAAGTCTTTTAAAAGCAATTTTATCTTGTATCTTTTGATTAGGACATTAGAGACTGCTCTATTTTTTACTCAATCAAAATTAAGATACTGTGCTTTTCAATGAATTTATATTTGGATGTATTAAAATCTTAGAAAGGGAAAGTAGAGTTAAAGCCACATCCAGAGTTCATGGGAGGACAAAAAGACTGCAGATGAATGCTGGCTAAACTCTCCAGTGAAAACTAAAGTCAGCCTTAAACATAAGAGAAGGGCCAGTTCAGTGACACATTACTGCAGCTTCCCTAAGTGGACACCACTGGATTCATAAAAGGTGAGTCTGGAAAGGATCTTAAGCTGCCTAATCCAAACAGCTTTCCAGAGATAGTCTAGGTGAATTGGAGAGTGGGCCATCCATCAGTGGGCTGCCGCAAAAGGGTGTTAGTGGCTGCTCTTTGAGTGTAAGCTGCTGGGAGTAACTGGATGACTTGCAAAACCCTCCAGTCCAATTTGTCAGAAGATGATGGGACTGCCCCTGGGGCAGCATTTAGCAGTTTGGGAAATAAACGAGGACTGGAAGCCTCTCCAGGAGAAAGGACAGTGTCTACGTAAAATCTGGAGGCAGGGCAGAACTAAAAAGAGGGCAGTTTAATTACAGAAGCAGCAAAACAAGGTACATGGCTGCAGCTGAGAAAAACTTGCCTACTGATATTGATCCACAATTCACATACAAGGTGGAGAAGCTTCTTAAAAGACTCCTGAGAAGGCCTATCCTATGTCTGAAAAATACTGAGATGTGGGAAGCAGTTGCTCACTGTTGTTCATAGGCTTGTGCTTATGTAACCTATTGCTGTTAGGGCGTGCACCAGTGAAATGAGATGGATGTTGTGTTAGAAAAGATACTCAACAAAATTAAAATCTGATTGGAACATAAAGAGGGGAGATTTAGATTAGATATTTGGGGGAAAAAAATTCTCACTATGAGGGTGGTGAGACACTGGCACTGGTTGCCTGGAGAAGCTGTAGCTGCCCCATCCCTGGCAGTGTTCAAGGCCAAGTTGGACAGGGCTTGGAACAACCTGATCTGGTGGAAGGTGCTCCTGCCCACAGCAGAGGGGTTGGAACAAGGTGATCTTTAAGGTCCCTTCCAAACCAAACCATACCATTCTATGGTCAGACTTGATATAGCACAATTAAGCAACTGAACAAATCTACTTGGACTTCCAGTATGCTGCAAAGTACCACAGAAGCTACCCCTACTTAGCACTCTAGCAGAGCCCATCTAGGCAAAACATCCCATTTGTGGATTCTCAGTGAAAGAGATGTTAATGAACTGGAGTGAGTTGAGTGGACAGCCATGAAGATGGTCAAGGATGAAAGCACTTGCCCTTGCAGAGAGGCTGAGGAAATTGGGCTTGTTCAGGGCCAGGCTGTGGCAGGCTTAGAAAGGACATGAGAGCAGCACTGTAAAGCTTGTGACAGATACTGTGGAGATGGAGCAGAACTCTTCACAACAGTGCAATAGTGGGCAAGAGGCAAACTGAGATGAGGGCAATGCTAAATGAATATAGGAAAGCCCTTTTTCACCAAAAAGCCAGCCAAAGAGTGGGTTGTCCAGAGTCTATACAGATGCAGTCTCCATCCTTGGAGGTTCTGTAAGATGAGACTAGATAAAGCTCTGACCAACCCACTGTGACCTCAAGTACTGCCTTGTGCACAGAAGGCTGGACCAGAGATGTCTTCAGGTCTCATCCTGTGACTCAATGATCACAGATCAAAGATTCTCAGGAGTGATCATAGCTCATGGCCTTTTACCAGTCCAAAGCATACAAAATACCTCACTCTTCCAAAAGCCAAAAAAACAATGCCAAGGGCAGAGACCTTGCCACACGCTCCCGGCGTGCGGGGTGCGCTTCAGGGCAGCGGAGGCAGCTGGTGCCTCCCGGGGGGTGGCCGCTCTCTTCCGGGGCACCCTGCCCGCGCCTCGCAGCCAGGCTCGGCCCCCCCACGGCAGGCACACCCTGAAACTTTCCCCGGCAGCCTGCGCACAGTCTTGCTTCCCGCGGGGAGAAAACGCGCTCCCTCTCCCTCCGTGCAGCGAGGACAGGGAGGCGGGCAGCCTCTGCCTCCCTCCTCTCCCCGCCCCGGCTCGCCCGCCCGCGGAAGCCTTCCCGAGGCTCCCGCATTGCACCGCCGCGCCGTGCCGGGGCTCGGCGCTGCCCACCCGCGCCCCGCCGGCGCCCCGCGTGCCCGGCCGGCGGCATGAGCGCCGGTGAGGCGAAGGAGTATCTGGCCCGCAGGGAGATCCCGCAGCTTTTCGAGGTAGGCGAGGCGGCGGGGTGAGAGGGGAGCATCTTTCGCCGCCCCGTCGGGAGGCGGGAGGGTGCTCCGCGCTGGGACTCCGCGGAGGGCCGCGGGCTGAAGGTGGCTGGAAGGACGGAGGAGCCAGGGGCTGCGGTGCGCGTACCCTGCGCGAGGAACCGCGCCGCGGAGGGCCGAGGGGCGCTGCCGGGTGAGCGCAGCTCCCGGGGTGGGGGCTGCGGCCGCGGAGCCGGCGGGGTGCGGGTGGTCGCTGCCCGCTGCACTGAGCCTCCGCTGTCTCACGGGGAGCCGGGCGGCCGCACCCGGCGCGGCGCTGCGGTCTGCCCTCCTCCAGAGCCCGGGGAGGCAGAGAACTTGTGTGTGCGCAGGGCAAAGGACCACCGAGGAATGCGGTCGGGGGGCGTCTTCCAGGTTTCCTCCAGATTTTCATGGCTCTGGAGGAAGGAAAAAACGCACAACTGTTCAGTGAGGGGTGGTCTGGCTTCCGACAAGTTACCTGATGCTCATGGTTGATAATTACTTCTCTGTGCAGTGTTGATTTATTTTTTTCCTAAGCAGGCATCCTCCCATCTATGTAAAAACACACAGAGAGATGCTTATGTGTTTTCCCCGCTCTGTTCTGAAGCTAGACATCTTTTATGCATTTGAAAATTACAGGACATGCACCGTCCTAATGTTTTACTACAGCATTTAGAATGTGAATGGTTTAACGGGAGATGCAGACAGAACTGGTTTTCTGTAGAGGCTTAACGCTCGAGCTAGCAGTTTTTAAAAATCAGTGCACAACTGCAGAAATACATGGATAGTTGCTGCCATCGGTTAAGTAGTGAAGGCAGAGACACATAGGAATGGCATCCTATTTTATAAATTTAAATGTGTGTAAGTAGCAAGTACTGTATAGAGTGTAGATAACAAGTGACTGAGGAAACCCTGAACTGGAGCTATTTATTATAATGCCAACTGTGACCCTCAAGTTTATTTGCACAAAATTGTGTAATAGCGCAAAGAAACAGAAGTCACCCTGAAAGACATTGTTAAGAGGTTAGATGCAGTTGGCTTGTGGAGAGGTGAGATGATGACTTATGTATCACTTTGTCAAGAAAAATCAATTACTGTGCGTCAGAGGAGGGCCTGACATTCCTTTCTTCTTTCACAGTCCAAATAATGCTCATAGGTGTGATCAGTGCAGAATTCGTAACACAGGCAGGGTGTTCTAATGACTGGGAATTTCTTGTCAATTAAATCTGGCAGCATCTATGAACTTTGGGGTTGGGGTATTTCCCCCAGTACTGATCAAGATGAAATTTGAGTATTTCTCTTGATTTTTCATTATTTGTTTTGTATTGACTCAAGAATATAGATAAGATACTTGTGGGTGCACTGGTCTTTAAGGAAAAGGTACATTGTAGTGACGTAGTAGGCTACACAGAGTACATAACTTTTGAGGCTGGCTTGTGCATTGCTAATGTGCAGATTTGCGGGTGCAGTTCTAAGAACAATGTAGGGAACTTTTTACTATTTTTGGGTTTGATCACAGTGTAAAGAGGCAAATATAAAGACATAGGTGCAAGCTTCCTGTCTGAGTCATTTTTGTGACATTGGCAAACCAAACCAAACCAAACTAACAGGCCTCACTCTCACACGTGTGCTTGAAATGGAGAGTCTGAATGTATGAGAAATATGAGGTTTCTCTGTATAAAGTCAAAGTACTTGTTTTTTCCTGGCACCTGTCATTATAGTGTGTATTTCTGATCTTACATTGCAGAGTCTGTTGAATGGATTAATGTGTTACAAACCCGATGACCCAATTGAATATTTGGAAAGCTGTTTACAGAAAGTGAAAGAGCTTGGAGGGTCAGAAAAAGTGAAATGGGATACTTTTGTCAGCCCAGAAAAGAAGACCCTGCCTCCACTCAATGGAGGACAACCCAGGAGGTCTTTTTTCAGAAATGGTAATGTATGAAATATAAAAATTATGGTATTTCTTGCACTGTGGGTGGTTTTACATCCACTACTGAATTATTTTACTTACTTCTATACCAGATCACGCTTCATTCTGATTTTCCTTAGGCAAAGGAGTTCCTTAGGAAAGGATTCTGTTTCTTTGAGTTTGGGCGTTTGCTTTTCTCTTCCATAATGGATGCTATGCAGGAGAGGAAATTGTGATCTTTTGCAGCCTAATTACGGATGTTTGCAGTGTGAATATTTAACACAGTAGTGAAGAGATTTCTTGTATCCTCCCTAAAACATTTGCAAAGATAGGGGTAAAGTTGACTCAGTACACTTGGCTTATATTTTTAGTTGGTTCTCATTGATGATGTACATACTAGTTTCAATGCAGTTACACTAGGTTGTTTTTCTAGTTTATATGGGAGCCATGTGCTAATTTACTAAGTACAGTGTAAATGATCAACTTATAGAAAAAGGTGCATCTCAGAAAATCAAAGCAAATGCTGTACCTGTAATTATTTTATTTGTAATGTTAACAAAGAATAATTAGCTCATCTCTCAGTTGCCATAGTTATTTGTCCTTGCCATCCAGCATTTCATTAAAATAATTAGCAAGAATACTGTCTCTATCTCTGTGTACAACATGTATCACCAGAAGAGTTCTGCTTAGTAGTACAGGTTATTGGCGCAATACAAGGCTTTTCTTCTCAGAAGCCATTGCTGAACTTGGGGTGCTACGGGCAGGTCTCCACAGAGAAGCTTATGTACTCGTAAAGAAACACCAAAGAAAACTGGCTTCTCGAGCTTCCAGTGTAAAATATCAGCTAAATAGAGGCAAGGGATATTTACTACAGTAAGAGCAGTCACATTGTAAAATTAGGAGGTATTTATGTTTATTATACTTATTTAGATCTGTGTGCACCATGGATTTTGAGTTTTCTGTGTATTTCCACACAATTTCCTGTTTATCTTATTGTTTTACAGTGATGCCTGATAATTCAAACTTCCCGTACCGACGGTATGACCGTCTCCCTCCAATCCAACAGTTTTCCATAGAGAGTGACACCGACCTCTCTGAAACTGCTGAGCTAATTGAAGAGTACGATGTATTTGATCCTGCAAGACCTCGGCCAAAAATTATCCTTGTCATAGGTATGAAGGCAGAGTCAGTTTGACAAGATTATATCTTTGTTACTTTGCCTTTTTATTTGTGCTGCAAATACACTGAATGCCTCTATGTATTCAAATACAAGTTTTCCATCTTCAATAGCAAGTGATGTAGTCCAATTAGAGTGTGTCAGGAAGTGAAATTGTTAGTGCTGAGGATATAGCATCCCAGCTGTAAGCATTTTAGAGGTTACAGTGAGCATCTGTGGTCATGTTCTGTAAATTGCATATCATCAGCTGGAGAGCTCATGGTTTGCTTACGGAGCACATCTGCCAGTTAGATTTAAACTAAAACAAACTCAGCATGCATTTCAGGGCAGCTTTACCATGTGAATCAAAGTTCTCCTCCAAAGTGTGATCCAGATCTGAACAGAACCGCAATTGTAGTTGTACTCAAACTGGATCACAAAAAAGGATATTTAAGAATACTGGATAAGCCAGCTTAAAAAGGTGATAGGGAGCTGTTGACCTCTGTACTTAGAACTTTGAAAACTCACGTATGTCCAGCTGGAGTGGGTATACGTGGTCACTAGTCTATTGCATTGATAAATGAACCTCTACATCTGTTTGGAGAAGAAATCCTGTGCTAACTTCGTGGTCAGTGAGCAATCAGTGAGCATTAGGTAATTGTGCTCTTTCTCCAAGTTCTCTCTTGTGTCCTGTTCAGTGTCCTTCCTAAGCAACTTATATTTTCCAGCCTCAGATAAGCATACATTTTTTATTAAGAAATAGCTGCAGTTTAAGTCTAAATCAACATTTTATTCTGTTTCTGAATTTAAGCTGTCTGAATTAGTTTTCTTGTCATCGGGCTTAGTTGCCTTTTGAAATTTTACCACCAGGCCTAATTGCCCTATTCTCTACTGTTTAAATAATTACAGCAGAGGTGCCAGGTGGTGGAGAATCATATTTTCAGTCTGTAAAGCCTTATACATATTAAAGAGAGATACTGCTTCCATTACAGAGACTAGTATATGTAGAATAGTAAAAGAGAATAGGCTCTGCATACAGCAGTTCTCACAAATGTGGTATTGGCAACATACTGAAAACAGAAAAGCAGGCAGTTTTCTAAATATTTCAGGCATGCAAAAAGAATTGCTTAGGTATTTCAATTTTCTTAAACTTTTGTTTCAGAATTACAAATTTCAACATGCAGACCTCTCTATGTGCCTTTGACTTATAAAGCTTGCAGTAGACAGAGAAGTAACACACGCCTTTCTTTCATCTTAATTAGCTAGCCTTCCTTTCATAAAGGAGAAAAACTGGCTCCTTTTCAGTGACCACAGAAGGCTCTTAAGGCATGGAAATCTATATAGCTGTGTTGCACTAGAGTGATGAATGAAGGTTTGATCTAGGTGAGATAAAGAGAGATTGGCTTTCACCCCTGGAGCTGAGTGCAGGGGTATTTGAAATTAAATCCTTGAATGCCAGCATACTGCGATCAGACTATGGATTTTACAGAGCTTTTCTTCCCCCATTTATATAGGGAACAGTATAAACAGTCTACAAAGGCTATTTCAAATTCATTTTACAAATGAGTTTCTCTGAGTCTCTCTATTATAGTGTGATCTTTTAGAAACACAATACTATATGTAGCTTAGCAGCTATTCTACAGTTTTGCACAGTGTCAAGAAAATTTCTCCCAAGTTCAAGTAGTTATTCAAAGAAGAGTAATATGCTGAGTGAAAGGGGGAAAATGAAAAGAAGTGCATTATTAATTTCAAGAGACAAATATTCTACACAAAAAGAAGTGTTGTGTATCTTTCAGTTTGCAGAAGATGACAGTGAAAACTTCAGTTATGCAAGGTTTTTATGTCTAACTAGTGATAACTAATCATACTGCCTAGCTCAGATGATACCAGTCCCATTCATTGTTGGGGATTAAAATGAAGTTAAAGACCTGTCTTCTGCTTTACACATCAGGTGAACTTTTCTTTAATAATGCATTAGCCCAAGATCTTTTTAATGCTTCCATAAAGGTTTCTACAACTTTGTGTTGTGAAATATATCATTCTTATAATGAACCAGGTCGCTCCAAGGCAAAAGAGAACTCACTTAAAAAGGAGGGA
>JAOEHY010022272.1:0-29128 GCA_025447955.1 Psilopsiagon aurifrons
AAACTTCATCAGGTTGGCATCAGCCCACCTCACAAGCGTGTCAGGGTCCCTCTGGATGGCATTCCTTCCCTCCAGTATATCAACCGAACCACCCAGCTTGGTGTCATTGGCAAACTTGCTGAGGGTGCACTCAATCCCCCTGTCCAGGACAACATCTTTGTCACCGACAAAGATGTTGAACAAGATTGGTCCCAACACCAATTGCTGAGGGACACCACTTGTTACTGGTCTCCCACTGGACACTGAGCCATTGAGCGCAACTCTTCGCATGCGGCCATCCAGCCAGTTCTTTATCCACAGAGTGTTCCATCTATCAAATTGATGTCTTTCCAATTTAGAGACAAGGATGTCATGTGAGACAGTGTCAAACACTTTGCACGAGTCCAGGTAGATGTCGTCAACTACTCCTGTCCGTTAATTCCGTAGCCCCATCATAGAAGGCCACCAAATTTTTGAGGCAGGATTTCCCCTTAGTGAAGCCATGCTGTCTGTCACCAAGTGCCTTGTTGTTTTTCATGTGCCAGGGCACATGCCTTCTAGGAGAATCCGCTCCAGGATTTTGCCAGGCAGAGAGGTGAGGCTGACTGGTCTGTAGTTCCCTGGGTCATCCGTTTTCCCCTTAATGAAATTAAGGGTAAGGATTACTTGTACTTTAGCACTCTTCCCACTTCACCAGAGCCACTAATTTCATTCTTTATGACCTCATATTGTCCTCACTTTTGGTAAGGTAAGACATATGCATTATTATATGAAAACGTAAACAACATGCTTTGTTTTATTTGTGGTTACTCAACTTGCCAATCCTCTTTTCCCCCTTTGCTTTGATAATGAATACCTAACTAGACATAGAAATGTTCCTGGTTGCTTGGCCGGCTTATTAAAAGTAATGGAGCAGGTAGTGAAAACTTGACTTCTTATGGCAAAAATCATATGCTTAATTATTCAGTAAATGTTTCCTCAACTTTGGTCTAAGTATACTTACCTGGAAAGTGTCATTGTCCTAATACCATGCTACTCCTTGGGTGATTGTTCTCGGCATTTGGTAATTTAGTAGGTGGAAAAAGGCAAGAATACGTACTACTTAAAGTAGTAAGAAGAAAATCTCTTCCTGTCATTTCTGTCTTGATTTAGTAGTAGTATGCTTCTGTTTATGTAAAAATAAAAGGGGCTTTTGAGCAATACTAAGTTACTGTGTTTTTGTTTTGGGTTGATGGATTGCATATGCTTGTACATTGCCTGAGACTGTGAATGTGGAATACCATAGCAGTCTAACTGTGAACTCTCAGTAACTGGCTTTCTTCTTGCATTCCAGCAAAGTGCTCCATTGAGGCTAATTTCAGTAGGACGTACTTCTTGCTTTGGGTTGTACTTTGTTGTTGAATGATTTGACAGGATGTTCCTACACATCTTGGGTTGTCTTGTTGGAAAAAGGGCTTGTAGTAAATTATTTGACATGCATCCAGCTGTGTTTTTTTACAATAATCTGGTTGAGACACTGCCCCATCAAAAAACCATTCTTAACCTTAGCCTAACACTGAAATTCCCATCTGAATTTTCAGTTTATGTTGACAAGAGCCCTGTGTAAACTGGAGCCCTTGCTCTTGTTACCCTTTCAACAGAGGGAACTAATGAAGGCTATGTAGCTTCCAGAGGAGTGTGAATTAGACCATGTCAACTGTAAGTGCCAAGAGATATTCCAAGAGAAAGAAATCTGTTAAGCTAGAGAACAGTACTGAATTTGGCACTAAATTTGAAGTTGATATTTCTAGGGGGTTATTAGTTAATATTTTGGGGGGAGAGAGGAATTGTAGTTCAGGAAACACATGGCGCTCTGAAGCTTTGAAACCGAAGTAATCAGAGTACATCCCCTGTATGTCCAGATATTGGTGTCCAAGTCAAACCTTGCTTACAAGACAGAACCTGTTTGTCCATAACTGAGGAGGTTTAATCATACCTTTACATCATTTCTGGAGCTTGTTTTTTACAGGTAACTGAGGCAAAGCTCGAAAATGTTCTGTTTAACTGGGGTATTGCAACAGTTTCCATTATCCACATTTTATAGATTTGTGGATCCATGTAATCTTGTAATACTGGTCATTGTGTTCCCATCTGTTCGTATAACTTTGGAAGCCAGGGATACAAGCAGTAATTTTTAGAGTTTTTTGTTTGTAATTAAAAATTGAATCTCTAAATATTAATTCATCACTTAATATGCAAAATGTATCAAACAGATAATCTTTTTATAAAAATGGGATGTCTGGTATTCAAAATAATCTTCAGTTTGATTTTTCTTCCCTGCCTTCCATAAGAGGTGTGTTGTGTCATTTTCCAAATCTGGCTGTTCTCAAACTGTTGATTCTTCCTTCTTTTCAGTGAGGTTCTTACTGTCAAGGCTTATTGCAGACCTCCATGTTATTGTCAGATATTCCATTGAAAAAGAAATGTGCATTTTTATTTCATTTTTTTAGATGATGTGTGCTAGTTCCAGGGTGTTCCAGTCAGTTTTTTTAATTAAGATGCATGGTAAACAAGGCGCCAAATCCAAAGCGATACCAGAGTTAAAATCATATATAGTATGATGCTGCATGGAAAGAATTTGAAGTTGATGGAGGCTTCAAGCTACTTTTCAGCAGTAGCTAGCCCACTTCTTGGGTTATCACAATCCAAATCTGCTTCATTACTTGCATTTTTGTAGTTTGTTCACTAGAATTCTAATGTAGATACTTATTTAAGTATTTTGATACAAAGCATGTTAAGAAGGACCACAACAATCATCTTTTAACGTGTATTTAAATCTCCGTTCTGAGAGATGTTTCCTTTTTAACAGAGGAGTGAAATACAGGTACTTAACACTTAAGCATGGGTTTATTTGTGGTCAAGCAGTTATATTTATTCATCTCTCTAACCTGTTTGCTTTTTCAAATTCCCTTCCTGTTCTTGAGAACTGCAGAACAATCTCAAGGAACACGATTACTTCAGTGACTCATCTGCTTACTTTGAAACCTGTTGTGGATAGGTTCCATGCTAACTGACAGGGTATAATTTTAATGAAATTCTGACTATTTGAAAATCAAGGTCTGAATATACAAACAAACAGTTCACATGAGATGTGTCTGTGTGGGTCTGGCATGTTCCACTTGTGGGTTGCACCAGAGGCAATTCATGCAGTTGGGAGCAATCATGCAGCACTTCCTACAGTTCTGTCATGACTCCAAAATCTTGTAAGGGTGAGGTGAGAAAAATGAATATGGCAGTCTCTGTTGCCTCATTTCTGTCCAACCACAGCAGTTCTGCTCTTGAATTTCAGATCAGAACTACAACCATAGGGAGTGCCATGCCTGACTGATGTGATGGACACACCCAGGGTGTATGCAGAGGGAGTATTGGGTTTATAACTCCTACTCATGGTGTTTCATTAGTTTATCTTAGAATAGAATATCTCCTAGTTTATCTGGTTTTACGCTTAGCTGCCTGGACAGTAGGACTAAAAAGGAAACTGCAGTTATCTTCTACAAATGGAAAATTTAGAATCAGTTATGAAAAAACCAAAACAAAAAAGCAAACCCACATCTGAAAATATTAACTACAGCGGTGTTCAGGCTGAATCTTATTTATACAGGGCTGGGTGTAGCTGCCCGTTAGGAGAGAAGAGTGAGAGACGGAACTGTGCATGCATGAGCCACAGCAAATAGCTGCCCTGTTGTGATCCTACTGGGGCTGCATTAGCCCCTCTTATGCCCCACTAGTGGACCTGTACTTCTCTCCGTGCATGCCTCTGGGGGCCAGTAGCTGCATGGTATCACTGTAAATGAGCTTTTTATTGCTAAATTTAATCTTGAGAGGCATGCAAAAGTTGTTTTCAAGCAATTAAGAGCACTTCTTTTTTGGCTTGGTGTAGTGAGTAGATTTCTCAAGTCAGACAGGAGATATTTAGGTGGGGAAGTGAGGTGTTTCTTTCTTCATTTGTCAGTTAAGTTATAAACAAGCTATTTTATATTGGCAAAACAAGTTGGAAGGTTTCAGCCTCTTGTGAAAGATCAACCATACACTATTTTTTAGGCAGGGTGACATTTGCCTTGGACTGCTCTGTAACTTTTCAGTTTGTTTACTTACTAGTATTTTCTTCCCACATTCTTACAAAGGAAAAGCAATACAATGTGCCTGAGATTTTGGTGCAATAGGTTTTTTTTTTTTTTTTTTTTTTTTTATATTAAAATAGTAGGATTGGAGCAGAATTTTCCACCTGTGTTTCAAGTGGAGTAGCTGAAATCGATATATTTCATTTCTCCTTTTGTATTTCAAATCTGGAAGCACATTATATTGAGAATACACCTTCAAGTAAAACCAGACTTTTACTCCTGCTCCAGGTTTAAAGAAGCGGAGTGTAGAGTGGTTTTATGCTCAGTGTATTTTTACAGATGGTGTTTGCTGGTAGATGCACTGGTTTGAATCCTACTACAGCGCACATGGATTTCTTTAGATAACTTGTGCAATCTCTGCCTACATACAGATTTGGGATGTTTTGGGAATATGTATTGTATGGAGCTCATTAGTACGGAGGAATGTGTGATGGTATATTCTGTGATAGTGGTAGTGCAGAGACAACGTAGCAGTGCAGTTGCTAATAAGGATCTCTTATTCCTTGCATGCCCCTGTTTAAGAACTAGTTAATTTTGTGAATGTAACTCTGTCTTGCAGATGTATTTTTATCTGCATCTCTGCTACTACTGCTGGTCAGGTGGGACTAAATACCATTGTGTAAGCAATTTTGGAGGGCAGAGGAAAAACTCACCTTGAGAGTATCTGATTTCTAGCTATACAATAGTAACCTTTTGAGAATAGGCGGAATTCCCTGAGCAGAGTATCTGGAAGTCATTTTAAATGCCTAATATTCTCCAATACTCTAATTATGTAAGTCTGACCCAAAGCACAGATGCTTTCCTTTGACCAAATGGTGCAGAATATTCTGTTTTTATTAAAAATATTATGTATTTATTAAAAATACTTTCCATTTTCATACAGTTTAGCAGAAATTTTACTTTAAGTTGGCAGCAAAGCCTAATTAGAATTGGAAACAAGGACTAGCTTGTACAGTGTATTAGGAATGAATGAATGAATGAATGTGTTAAAGGTACTCCGGACAATATCTGTGACCAGGATTGCAAAATAAAACTTCATGAGAGTTCTCTCAAGTCAGGTTGGCATTTTTTTTTTTTGCCTATTGTCTGTTGATTTGCAGGTATTTTGGGGGGTGGGTTGCTTTTACTTCATACTTATGTGTTCAAAACTCAATATCGTAATTTTATGGCACCTTTTTGTATTTGCTTAGAGTGAATGAGTTGACTTGTGCAAGACAAATGGATGAGTAGATTAACGTGGCAAAGAATTTGTTTCATTTTGGATGCTCTTCTTAACTTTTTTTTTTTTTCCCCTAACTGATTCGTAACTTCTCCATGATCTTAAAATGTAAAGTTCATTTTTTTTATCAGAGGAAAGGTATGTGCCTTGGGGATGGGATGTTAGTTCCTGATTATAACAGCGTGAGGACACTTAGTTCATGAAGAGTCTAGTTGACTTCAGCAAGAATTATCCCCGTAAGTAAAATTACTCATGAATATTGCAGGGTCTGTGTGTGTAGCTTTTTTGGTGTGGTTTTTTTTTTTTTCGAGGGGGAGGTTGTTGCATTTTAAAGTAGCATTTTGTCAAGGGTTAAGTAGCAGTTAACTCAGTTTTCACAAGTAAAAATTATCCTGAATTTGTAGTGTTTCTGGAAGCCAGTTTGAGAACTGCCAACACCTCTGTTCTGGTTTTGAGATGTTATTGAGACTGCAGAGCAAGTGGCAAGCCTACTGGGACACTGGCTTCTCTTATTGCAAAGCAAGGAAGTTATCTGTACCTGAAGCTTTAATTTTAATCTGGCATTAGCTGAGTGACCAGTTCTTCCAGCCATGAAAGCCAAAACCCTGCAACACCCTTTAATCTATATTCATGCATGAATGCTGTGTGATACTTGTTGTTTGCCTGTTTCAGGAATTCAGTGCGAAGCTTCTTCCATTTCTTGCAAGACTTGGAAAACTAATCTGTTTGTGATGATTGTTTTTTTGGTGCACCTTTTATGAACAGTTTGTTAGAAGCAGAAGGACTTATCTATGACAGTCTTCACGCTTATGTAGCAAGTAGATGTCTCCATCTACTGTTTCACAACTTGCTCCAATTTAACCTGCTTTTTTCAGGGCTGTCCTCTTTACTCTGAGTTCAGGGTACCTCTTGAAGTGACAGCATGTAGCATGTTGTAAGCCGGAGGGAAAGAAAGATCAGACACTTGGTTCAAAAGAAAGGTACTTAGAGAAACATTAGTGTACAAATTTGTCATCTCTAATAACCAGCATTTCCCTTGAGGCTGGCTACTTGAGCTTGATTTGCAGAGCTGTTACTATGCACTTCTTGTCTCCTTCCTCTGTTACATGATTCCAAATTGCCGCTTGGCTTGCAGTGTATTATTCCCACCAGTGCCTTGGCTGGTAATGGCAAGGTCAGCGTGTGGTTGGCAAAAGGCTTCTGAGGCACAAATATCTGTGTCATACAAATAGGTAATTTGGATTAGCCTGAACTTTCCCTTGCTGCAGATGTGTAAAGCTAGGCAGAGTGGCATGCCTGCTGACGTGGGATTCTAGTTATGTTGAGTAAAGTATATGTGGAGTTGTAGTTATTGTTGTCTACTGGAGATCCCCAGTTCCCTCTGCTTTATGAGAAACAATACTTTTGTTTGGTTTCTTTGTCTAGCTGCTGTGAGCTTTAATGTATTCATACCTTATACTTTCAGTTCTTGTAGTCTCTTGAGATCTGTCATCGAGCTGTAGTGCTGGCAAAGTCCATCATATCTAGTATTTCCTGCAGTGATTTTAGTATTTTCTTATAGTTCTAGGGTTTTGCTGCTTAGCTTGATCTGTGGAACAGATTTCTGATTCCCTAATAAAAGTGCATATGCTGCTTAGGTGGCCTTCTGTATCTTTGTTAGTGCAGTTATGCTCACAATTCTTGGTGTTGTAAGGCTTAAAATTTACAGATTAATTTGCTTGCCTTTGTAAAGCCAAGTCACTCTTTAAAATACGTAACTTACTATCACTAACTTTAGAACTAATGATGCCTTCTAGGTACTAGGGTGTTGCTGTGATGTGACGTAAACTTTGAGCTGTGTATGCTCACGTGGGAGCTTTCAAGTCACCTGTTTCATGTCTGTTGCTGGTGAAATTGGTGATAGCACACCGTTCAGATGCAAATTGTGATTCGTTGACATCATGTATATTCTTTTTCCACCTTCATTCCTCCCATATGTTATCATGTCACTGCATATCATGATTAATTTATGGCCTCTTCAGAGCATAGCAGTCATTTGATAACGTCTGCTTTGGTCTACAGGGAAATTACAGGTATTTCAATCAGTAAGAATGCTGCTCAGTCTGAAGTGTACTAGTTACCCTTGCTAGGTCACAGACAATTAAAAATCCTTAAAAACATGAATTTATTCCCTACAGGGAAACAGATATTTACAATTAGTATTTTTAGACCTTTAGCAGTTATTTAGGAGTTTCTTTTTAGATGTACATTAGTATAATTTCATACAAAAATGATCAAAATATTTCATGAATTAATATTGGGCTGGTTTTAGGAGCTAAAGTACAGTTTAACATCTTTTAAAGGTTAAAGTAGTAGACAGTTTCATGAGCAGTCACTTTGTGAATGGTCTGCTCATAACAATGTGCACAGTAAGTCTTAGTTCAGATCTACTGATATAAAGAAAAAATGCATGGAGGGAAATCACACTGTCTCAAATCTGAGAAATGCTTACTTACCCTTTATCATGGGTACTACCACCCCTTTCCTGAAGTTTTAACTAGCTGTGTCTGGATTAATTGTTTCATGTGGATTATAATCCTCTTCGTCTGTGTGAGGTGTACTTTTATTGGGCAGTGGTTTAACGGCTGTTTGTTGGGTGTGCTGGATTAGGCCCTGTTATACCTGGTGGTGTGATGGAAGAGGATCTTGTTTGAAAACATGATTTCCTGGTTTAGGCAGTGTTGGGCATAAGATAATACAAATGCTCAACAGAAGCAGAAGCTTTTGAAAATGACTTACAGAAATGTAGATGATTAATACTGTATCTCCCTGGGTACTTTTAACCCAGCCAAAATTAACTCGGTTACTGACAAAAACAGTGGTCTTCTGTTCCTCTGTGCTTGCCTGTGTAGCCTCTTGCTAGCATGGGCATTCTGGTAGCTATTCAGCAAACTTGAATGGAAATGGCTTTCTATTAAAAGTAACCTGCCAAAGAAGACATTTCAGGTTCTAGTTGAGTTGGCCTTCTTGATCTGGTTCACCATCTTACCAGCTGGCTGTTGGTGACAGCACATGAAAGGCCTGACAGTGAGAAAAGCCAAGAGTCCTGTCCTCTGCAGTTCCTGCTTCCTCCAGGCTAACATGATCTGGAATTGTGCTCTGACAATTTAACCCTGAAGGGCAAAGGCAGGGTGTTGTGTGTCGCTTGGACGTATGTGTCAGAGTGCTTTCTCAAGCAAGCGTATCCCTTTGGGCAGTCAGGCCTTAGTGCATGGCGGGTGGGTGTTTCCTGGATGGTGTTTTTTGGGGTAAAGACAGTGTGGGATGGTGGTGTTGGGTATGTTTTATTTGTTAAGATGTTCCTTTTCCAGTAGTGAGTAATTGGAAGACTAGCTGCAATCTTGTTAAAATGCAGTAGCACAAAATGGAATGATTCCATAGCAGCAACAATTACCTCACATGTATGGTACTGGTCTGTAAGTTGGCTGCCCTTGGGTGACCTTGGGAGAGCTGAGTGTGCCCAGCAAGAGACCTTCTGACCCTCGGCTTGCCTAGCTCATTTGTGACTCTCTGAAACCGTGCAATTCCTGTTTCCCCAAAGGGCAGTAAGGAGGAATTCTTGAAGACTCCATTAAAAAAGTTATTTGTAGAATGTGGGTTAGTCCTGGCCTGTAAACTTGAACAATGTCTGCTGTAACCCATGCAAAGCCGGTATGCTAGTGCAACTTTTGTTTTTATTTGTTTAGCATCACAGTATTATGCAAATCCGATTGTGACCTTGTTAATAAATTTATCAGACTTTCACTTTGTCTTGAGAAGACTAGGGATGTTTTATCAAAATTGCAATATGAAGACTCCCAGGAGTTCATAAGTATTTTGTTCTCAAACCCATAAATTGCTGGAACTGTTTACTCTGTGAGTGTTGCTGAGACTTACTTTGAATCGAAGTAGAGCTTAATTATGATAGGAGTTGAGTAATGGTTGTATTTTGGGGATTTAGACCAATGTAGGGTAAGAAGACAGCTTTGCAGATGTGATTTTTTAAGAGCAGTATTTTCCAAGTATTTTTTAAATACAGTTATTTGAATGCATTACATGGTCAGTACTTTGATTGCTAAAAGGCATTGTCAGATGTTTTTATTAAAGCACCAGCCTCTTTGACCTATGAAGGTTGGTTGATAAACATCCTCTATTACTATAAACATCCTCTTGACCATCTGCCAACTAAGGTCTGAAAGGAAGGAGGAAGAAGGCAGAATCTTTTACTTGAGAGCTTGTTTTCAGGCAGATATGTCATCATGTATGTATTTTTCTGAGAAACAGATGGTTTGTGAAATGAACCTAACAAAAATACAGGTGCAAAAAAAAAAACCCCCCCTTTGTGACTCCTGCAGTGTGGTATTTGTGCTGTGAATATAAGGATGATTAAAAAATACTAACAACTGTAGCTAAAGGTAAATTGTTGGAAAGCTTTAGGTTTTATTTGTCAAGCATAAGGACATATTTAGAAACTTCAAGTCCACAAAATACCTGAGAAAAAAAAGCAGGCTTTAGTGAGTCATGTATTCAAGTAAGGAGTTTGGCATCTTGCTGTTCTCCCATTTCTTTCCCTTTCCTTCCACATCTAGGCAGAATTGTTGGCGAATTAGTGAATGTGAATGAGTCTCCCATTACACTCAGCATGTTTTTTCTTGGTGTGAACTGACTTATAATAGTTTACCTTGGTTTTGCTCGGAGGATAAGGTTTCAGAGGTGTCTGGTGCTTCCTCTCCCTGCCTGCTGCAGGGAGGAAGGGATTTAGGACTTGAGTTGTGACATTGTGCATCTCAAGGTTTTTTTTTATTGTTAAGTTGCCTTTAGTTTGAAGGGCTATTTTGTTTTCATTACATTGATGTTCTTTATTTACCTCTGATGTTTGTAAATACTGCTATTACTTTTTCCTGAAATGATCCTTTTTAGGGGTTCTGTTTTCCTTTAGTTGCCATACGCAGTTAGTTAAGATTTGATTTGCCAACATATTGAGACTTTTTTTCTGTAACTTGTATAACACAAAACTAAGTGGCATGCTTGAGTGAGAAAAGCAGCAGAGAACTGAATCTGTGAGCATGTGATATCCCACAGGCATGGTTTGGTGAAGGTAGTTTTCCTTCAGAGCCTTGCGCAGTATTGGTATTTTCATCTTCTCCTCAGCAAAACCATATTTTCAGCCTGCTGTCTGGTGCAAGGATCACAAGGACCATTCTTTTGGGTAAAAGAAAACACTCCCACTCTGGAGAGGCGCACTCAAGTCGCAGTGGGTTTTCATGTGAGGCTGATGATAGGGTTTTTTCATGTGTTGAGTCTAGATACAAGGGAAGGAACACCTACTTGTGCTTCATTGATACGAAAATATTTCAGAGAGCCAGGGAAGTTTGAGGAATACTTATGAGCAAAGAATTTTTGTGTTTGAAAGTAATCTGAGACCGTAAATCGAGACCCTGTTGCACTGTAAAAAAAGAACTGAGTGAGCTGTGTGATAGGAGTCCTTCTCCTCTGGAGTAAACTTCGTGTTACTATTGACAGCTTTTCTAGGGTATCTTAACTGCTATTTTGTGTATGCAGTGTGCAACCAGTCTTTCTAAGAATTTACAGATTCTTAGAAATATGTTAAAAATCTGTGTATCATAAAGTGCTATATAAACATGGTGATTGCAACCCTGTGCTCAGGATGGGTTTGCTGTGTGGTGTCTTCTCTGTGCAACAGAGTGCTGTTTTCCTAACGCTTTGGCTTTTTATGTGGTTGAGGTGGTTGAGACCTTGGTGATGAAATCCGTTCAGGTCATCCTCTTACAAAATATGCGGTACTCTCTGAACTAGCATAAAGATACATTTCTTTAGAATTGGAAACATTCCCTTGTCAAGAAAAGACCTTTCTGCTTACCAAATCAAAGCTACAATTAATAATTATTCCATACCCCAACACTGAAGTGATATATGGGTTGATGAATCTCTTTATTCTAGATTTCAGATACATTTTGATAGAACATGCCAATAATACTGTGTTCTCCAAACATCCGAAACTGGGCAGCACATTATTCTTGCATGTAATTGCTTGATAACCATTTGTAACCTTTCTTAAAAAATAGTTCAGCAGAGCACTTCTGCCTATGAATTATGAGATTACTTGTCATAGGTCAGGAGAAGATCCATTAACACAGTGCACCAGTTTAGGCTTATTTGATTTGTCTACCATCTATAGGACATCAGGACTGTGGAAGCTCATCTTAAATTCCCCATACATCGGTCATGCTAAAAACAGAAACTGTGCCATGTGTGGTGACTAGATCTGCTGCGTTTTTTTCCAAATGCTTCTGCTGAGTCTCTTGGAGTAGGAGTCAGACTACATGCAATCCTAACTTTTAAGTTTATTGACAGATTTTAAGCCTGCTTGTACCTGATAAAAACAGTATTTCGGCTAAAGTTCAGATTGTTTTTCCTCAAAGCAATTCATAGTTGTTTGGGGTAACTGGTAAAGCCAGTGGGATGAGACTTTTTGTGCTGGTGTCTGAGCTCAGCTCTCACTAATAGAGTCTGTATTTTCTCATTAAAACTGAGATTTCTTCTCCTTGGAAGCTCATGGTGCAGCAGTGAGGCCATGCCACATCATGAGCCCATGCAGTACCTGCAAGGGTGCATCTTGCTTTCTTCCTCCTCCTGCTCAAACTTGGCTGCTCCTTCCTACCTCCTCCACTTACAGATGCATGCAGCTGCAGGGTGGGCTGAAATGAGGGATCAATCCTGCTGAAAGCCAACACTTCCAAAGAAGGTGTGGGGAAGAGAGCTCTACCCCACCAGCACACATGTATGTGCTATATATAATACGTTTGGTCTTTTGGCCTTAATAGGATTTTTCTGAAATCAGTTTCTACTTATAAGAAAAAACAAATCCAGACATACCGTAAGTGGGATTAGTTAAATTTGTGCTTATGCCCCATGTTCATGTGCTGGATTGTTTGAATTCCATGTTATACATTAGTAATGTATTCTTTCCCATGCTTCCTAATCCCATTGGAAGCAAACCATCATGCATTTGTAGTAATGATGCTATCATATTGTTGAAGTTGGATAAAAATAATATAAGCCCTGTCTTAGGCTTTTTGTAGACACTGTCAGTGGTGTCATATAACAAACAACGCTATAGATTTTGAAAATTGGTCTCCAAATGCATGGAGTAAGGAAAAGATTATCTGCTCCTTAGTAATCCACATTGCCACAATACAGCTGAAAGTCTTTTCTGAGAAGTGTTTTCCTACTTGTGAAATAGTTTGCAGCTTTGACCATGTGTTCTCAAGACAGTGCATTTTAATCTTGAAACTGAAAAATGGAAAAAAATTTAAGTAAAGCTTGTTGGATTTCACTGCAGGCATGCAGCCAAGCTTTATAGGTAGGAATAATGTGGACAGCATCTCAGAATGATTACTTGTCTCTGGGTTTATTTTTATTTAATGTAAGGTAATAAATTGCTTTTGGCCAAAGACATATTCCTGTATCTATGTAGTCAAAGGAATGACATGTTATGTGGAGTCCATAACTTCTTCCTAGTATTACTGATTTCTAGCTCTCCTGTTATGATGGTTCACTGGGCTGTGCAGCGCTTCAGTTGTCTGATATGAACGGGCAAGTACTTTTATGAAAAACTAAACAAAGATGTGTTGTTTTTTTCCCTGCAAGATTTATATTTACTACTTATTTTTACATTCAACTGGTGGAATGTAAACCTTTGCTGGCATGTTTATTTGAATGAATCATTGTAACAGGCTTTTCTCAAGTCATTTATTTAGAAGAGTAGTCATGTTCTGCCCTAAAGGATACAGGGAGGCAGGTGAAGAATTGTCTTGTTCCTGTGTATTCTTGACTGATGGACAGTGACTCAAATGGACTGGGGAGAAGATGCTATTTAGATTGTAAAATTGCTTAAAAAGGAAACATTCACTTTCAATAGGTGTGGGTTTTGTGCTTCTGTTACTAATTCTCCTATTACATTTGAACTTTTTAGCCTGGTGTAAGATTAGAGAATTTTTCCTCTTTAGTGGCAATGCCCAGCATGCAGAGTGCATTTGATTAAGAAATTGATGTGAACAATGGGTGCTTCTGTGTGGTGGGTGAGTTGGGTGTTTCTGCTATGCCTGATCTCCTGAAAGCATCGTGGTTGCCTTCTGTAGGAGGGCTGCCACTGGCAGAGGTGTCGTGCCTCCTCTTGTGGCCTAAGAGGACAAAAAAAGTATTTAATTGTCAATGTTATGCCTTCCTTTTTAGTTTTACGTTCTTTAACATTTGTAGCTTCTGCAACTTCTGTGATTGCTGTTTGATTACTTTGGCCTGGTGCTGCAGGTTTGCAGTTACTGACATTCATGAACCTCTGCTTGAAGAATATAATTTTGTAAAATAAGTAAGTTTTCTGCATCAAAACAGACAACCTCCAACCAAACCTGTGTTGTCACCTTTTGTGCTGTGTTGTTATATTAAGTCATTTTTTTTGTGCTTTTGTGTGTGTAGATTGTGTTTCCACTAATAAATACTTAATGAAGTATAGAATCTCAATTTATGGCAACATGGAAACATGGAGTTTCATGTACTTCATTAAGAATGGATAACCTTGTTGTGTTGTTTCTTCGTAATCTAATTTTCCGTATTAACAATTTTCTCATTATAGTTTCTTTCCTAGAATTGCAGTTTCTTTAAGAAACAAGGGTATCAAGTTTTTTTGGTATTAAAAATGTGAGTCATTTGACAGTGTACTTTCTCTGTATCTGAGGGTGTTAGTTGCAAAGTGCTTTAACTGCAACAGCTGCAGAGAAAGAAACAGGCTATTTTAGCCCCCTCCCCTGCCAAAATTAATAGCAAAAAAGCCACCTAGCCTTTCTTGGGTTCAATCTTACATCTTGTGAATAGTCATTTACCTTTAGACCATGGTACTTTTACAGGTGATGCATGTGGTGTTAGTCTGTGCCTACCTGATATGTACTGTAGAATACACTATCCCTCAATGCATCAGATACTTGTTTTAGCAATGACTGTATTTCTTGAGACTCTCTTCTCTACCAGATGTACTCCAGAAATTATTTCAAATACCCAAAGTACCTTACCTAGTGAGCCTAATTTCACAGTGGTGCTTGTACTAAACAAAAGCAGGAAAAGTATATATTTGTGAATTCATATTTACTGACAAATAAGAGAAATAAAAAAAAATCCTGTGTGGAGAACCAGACATTCAAGATCACTCTATTTTTAACAAACAAATGTGTGGACCAGATTCTCAGCTATAGCTGGTCAGCTGGGGAATGAATGGTTCTGTAACAGTGAGACCATCTTAAGAATAGTGTTTGAATAATTAAGTAGCACATTGATGTGGGTTGGGTAATTTTACTCTCCTTGGGTTGAACAGTTGAAGCTGGTAGCAGACTTCCATGAATCCTTAATAAGTCAGCTGTAGTAATAGTCTCTGGATTCATGAGGTACTTTTATACATTTCTCTTTTTGCTTGGGTTTATTAGAAGTAATATGTTCATAGTCTTCTGCAGCTCCTCCCTTTTTTTCTCACAGATAAATGAGCTCAAAATGTTACATCACATTCAATCAGTGAAGTTGCAGCAGCTTTGCAATGACCAAGACTCAAGTCAGATTCAAAAACATGTCTGTTCAGATAAAAACCTGGCATTGAAGAGTCTGCTGCTGGTCATGGCTGGGCATGTAGTTTGAGAAATTCTGTAAGCATTGAATTTTCTGCATTGCGTGTAATTTTGCTGGTATTCTTGGAAATGCAGAAGTGGCTGGTTCTCTGCAACTCAATTTCTTTTTCATTTGAAAATGAGTATAAAATCTAATCTGTTTTTCCTTCACCCTCTCTCCTCAGAGATCTATCAAATTACCCTCTGTTTTAGATTTAAGCTCTTCATGAAAATTAATCATTCTGACCCCTGTGAAGTAAATATTATTTTCATTAATGGGAAAATTGCAGAACAGACAAGTAAAATTGCTTGAGTTATGCAGGGCTCTTAGACGTGTGGTCAAATAGCTACACTGTTTTCAATAAATTCTTTGCAAGCTTTTTTTACATAAGCTTGTAAGAATATTGATGCCATCTAAGGAGACTGAAAAATGCCTTTTTTTGTTTCCTGAGGAGTTTCATGACCAAGATCACAAATGTGAACTATCATGTATAGAACAGTATGTCTTGAAATGTGGATAAATGAGCTATCATAAATGAGCTATCTACTGAGAAGAGTACAAAATACTTTGTAATTTTACTGGGGAAGCAGACAAAGTACCCTTTCGAGTTTTATCTTAACCTAGCACATAGCATGTAGGTCCATGAATGGGTAGAGAAACCCTGACCTTGATGGAAATGACCATGTCTGCCAAGTGAGTCAAATCAGGATGAAGACGTAAGGTGCTTGTGTTTTATGAAATAGCAGCTTATCAGTTCCCAGACAATGTGAGTATAAAAGAGTCTTCTTCATTGAAAATGGAGACCTTGAGTAGGGCAGGAAAGAGTGTATGAGTTCCGCTATATCTCAAAGGCGGCATAGATGAGTATTTTCTTTCCTTTGAAGGAAGGTCTATTTGGTTACATAGGCAAAAAACTTTCTAGATCAAGAACTGTCTTTTTATTATAGCTGAATTTTGAGTTAGGGATTGGAGATATGAGTTATGAAGTGTGAAACTCTTGGAGATTACTAGGATTTTCAGTTTGACGGAGTTTCAAAGCTTTTGAAGGCAAGTGAGTTCTGCTCAACAGAGTGGAATTTTTCATGTTCTTTCAGATACTTTGCAACTATAGTGATGTAGTTAGTTCCTCTTCTAATGAATTTTATGGGCAGTACACATCAGTATAACTTATTGTAAAGCTTCCTTCTGTAGC
Organism: Psilopsiagon aurifrons; assembly: GCA_025447955.1. NCBI lineage: Eukaryota > Metazoa > Chordata > Aves > Psittaciformes > Psittacidae > Psilopsiagon > Psilopsiagon aurifrons. Next base: position 16,238 of record JAOEHY010022272.1, read on the forward strand.
AGATGCATGGTGTGTATTTCTGGCGTACTGTGAAGTAGGCTGGATGCTTATAGAAGTGGTGTTCAAAGCACATATGCAGTCAACTGACATCTACAGTTGAGTATTCCTGGCTTAAACACTTTCTGTGGTAAAGGGTAAACCAATGGCTGGTATACTGTGAAAGACTGAGGAAATGAGATTTCATGCTTTGTTCGACGGAAGTTAGTACCTGCCAGTGGAAACCCACTGGTTGATCACTGCACACTGATGCCATTCCGTTCAGTAACAGAGCTTCATGGCTTTTAGTTTGTTCTTAGGCAGTGCTCTGCCTTCCTGTTTTGCGCATCCAGCTTCTCTAGCTAATGTATTGTTGTAAACACTGAGGAACTGAAAATACATATAAAGTGCTGATGAAAGCCTTCATATAAAGAGAAGTCATTATGGTTCTTTGCCATGCGTGGTAGAATTTGGAAGACTAGTATTTCTGACTGGCATTTGGCTGCTGGATTACCTTGAGCAACTCCTTTTCTTTCTCTTTCCTTGATTTCCCTTTCTTTGTATTTGGTTTAATGATATTTACCTTATCTGTAAAGCACTTTGAACCCTTATCAGTGGAAAGCTGCCTAACAAGAAAAATTCTCTGTGGTGCTTCCTCTGTTTCCATTGGCAAACAGCTTTAAAATTCCAAATCTAGAAGTCAGTTGAGATGCTGGCTCAGTTTTTCATTTCTTTCAGCAGGAGAAAAAAGGGTTGAAATTAGGTAGGGGAAGCAAAATGGGAAAGTAGTGAGCTTTCAAATTGTGAATTTGCACATTCTTTGCTGGATTTGCCTGTTATCCATGTTGCTCCAGTATTTTCTGCCATAGACAGATTGTTTTTCCTTCACTCAGCAGCAGTAACTCTTAAAGTGGAAAATGCTGTCCTTCTTTTACAGCTTTTACTGCTGTGAAAACAGGCCAGGCTCAAAAGCAATAGGATAATTTATCTGAAGAGAGAACCTGATTTTAAGGGGGTAATATTGGACAGCAAAAAGGGTGGGTCACTACTTCATGTCAGGGAGAAAAAATGAACTGTTTGCATTTGTTGTTGGTTTTCTCCATTTCAAACTTAAGTATTTGCATTCCTTACTTTAGAGTACTGTTGTCAGGGGTAACTCCAAAGCTCACATTTTCATGGTTATGCTCTGTAAATTCCTTGGTGTTTCACTTCAGTTACTTCAGGACTGGACAAAAGCTTTAGTTCATAGATTAGAAGCACTTTCAACTTAGGAGTAATTTCTTGGTGTAGGTATTTCACTTATAGGACATGCAATTATATTAAAGGTAAACATGAAGCCACTTACACACTGTTACAGTAATACATTGTGTGGCTGGAAAATTGGCCTCAGTGTGGAAGTGTGTAAGCCATGGTGCTTGTGAATAACCAGGAAAATTTAAGGTGTGCTGCACAAAAATGGTGATCTCAACATCAGAAGGAGCCTTTTCAGGTCAAATTAATTTAAATGAAATTTTGTTCCATTACCCCTTTTGAGAAAAATGTCAAGAATTATAGTAATTGACTCCTGCAGACAGGGCAGTGAAGTAGTTAATGAATTAAATGTAATGTTACTGATTTTGATTGATGCTCTTATAATTATGATGTCAAAGGTGTTTGAATTTGTGTCAGCCTGTTAGTCTTCCTCAGATTTCTAGTTAACTCTTAATGGGAGGAAAAAAGGCAACAGAAAATGAGAACTGAGACACCCCCCAACCTAAGCTGAATCTTTGTTCAAAAACGGAAGCATAACTCAATTTCAGGACTCTTTACTGCTGGTTTACAAGAAGGTATGAGCAGGTAAAAAGGTTTTAGTAGTTCAGCTTTCTTCCTTGTTAAGACGTATCTCTGAGAAATTCCTGAAGGTGTTGGTATCTGAAAAGCAAAAGGTAAATATTCTCTCTGAATTTTGCTGTAAGCAGCAGGAGGGAATCCCCTGACAGCCCTCCATGCGCTTCAAGGGTTTCTTCGTGTGTAATAGCCTTAGTCTGACTGGAGATCTGACAGCCTGAGGTAAAAGGCATCCTTCTTAACCTTGACCTCTTCTGTCCTCACTAAGGAGAAATAAAGCTTCAGTTTACCTAAAAGTGAAATTTATGGAAGGATATGAGAGATCACATTATTCTGTCAGTGACTCTTGAAGCAAATGTTCTTTGGCTTGACAAGCCGAGCATGACAGGGTATGCTTTATTAGGATGCAAATTCTGTGTATGTGATTCATTTGTTGTGTAATATTTTCATGGGGTTTTGGTTTATTAGAATTATATGTTTATTAGTATGTTAGAGAGGCTGTATTAAGGTGTCAGACATAGTATTTCACTATTCACCAGGCTGAAAGTCAAGATGGCTGTAATTTCACAGTTTAGTAGTAGTCTATATACCTTCTTTTATAATTTTCTTATAATAAGGGATTTCATTTCTTGCTACATTTTATATGCTTTTCCTGTTTTTAATAGTTGTTTCTACATCACCTTACTTCATTTCTTGCTTCTTTATTTTTCACCATTTTATATTCAGTGTTTCAGATCTTTCTTTCTGTTTTCTAGAGGTCCTGCTGTTCGTGGATTTTGTACCTCTCTTTGATTCTCCATCCTTATCTGCCTTTCTGATCCAGAAGAATTTGTGCCTCAGTGGGTTTCAGGAGCAACTATCTTGTATTTTTAAGAGTAATTTTAAGAGCTCAGCTGTGACTTTTGAGTGTGCTTGCCATTTAGGTTTGTGCAAGTCAGTTGGCTTGGTGCTTTTCAGAACCCTGTCCTACCTGTGTTTCTGTATGAGTAATAGCCATTAGTGCTCTACAATCGTATAGTTGAAAAGATGTGTAAAAATTAATTTTACTTTGTAGTAAAGTTGTTTATCGGTTTCTGGTGTTCAGCATCCTCAGTGACAGCGTATATTTGACTGGAGATGAAACTTAAAGCCCTCTGAAAGCTTTGGCTGGAGGTGGCCTTTCAGCTCTGTAGTCTGCTCTCTGTTGTAGCAGTGTACTGTGGGTACAGGAATTCAGTCATGCACTACGCATAGAGCTTTGAAAATACCCGCCTCAGCACTGAAGAGGTGAGGTGTGGAGTCCTATCCCATTTGAGGTAAGCTCTGCAAATGGGTTGTAGGCTGATCCAGTGCCATAGGAGTAGCAGCATATTCTTTCCCTGAAGTGCATCATCTCATGTTTGTTGACCTTCATTGGTGAAACTTGCCTGGCTGACTTCATTCCTCTGGTAGTAATTGCAGTAATAATCAGCTAATGCATGTATGTCAACAGCCTTTTGTTTTTATTGGGAAGGGAAAGACAGACCTATTAAAAATATTTTCATAGGTTTGGGATGGCATGAGAACATGTCATGTAAACTTCTTTGTTTAGAAAGTGTAGCATGCATAGGTGGTGCCTTCCTAAGGAAAACCAAGATGGATACTTTCCATTGATGCTCATTCTTTCTTTCCTAAAAATCTAGACTAGTTAATAGGACATCCTGCAAAGGCCTGCTTGCTTTTCTGGGAAGATGAATGGACTGAAGGCTGTGTAGGCCAGGGGAGAAAGAAACATCTGTACTTGAAGTAAATTTTTTTTTTCAGCATTTCCAAATACTGTTAGATTCTGCCGAGAGTAAATACTAGTTATTCTTAGTGTTTCCAGAGAGCATTCTCTTTCCCCTTCTTTTTTTGGAAAGGCTTTGGCTACAATTTCAATACTTCCTTGATGTTGTTAATTATATAAGGCTTTGGACTGCTGATGTGCAGGTGACTTGCTGCTCTGTGAGAACAGCTTTTGCAGGATGCAGTAGAAAAGTGGAGGAAGTGAAACATTCCTTGGGTAGGTGGCAGATTCTGAAGCCAGGGGGATGAATCTGCAAGGATTCCTCATTTTGTTTGTGCTGCATATTGACATCTGGAGCCTGGCAAACAATCCTTTGAGTTCTCTTCAAGGAACACATTTTAGCTCTTTCAAGGGTGAGGTAAGAAAATAGCCTTTTTCAGTAGAACAAAGTTGGTTCTTCCATCCCTCTTTACGCCTACACCAATGTTTTTTCAGCTCTGCAAGTGTGTTTTTTGTCACCCTCTCTGCTGTGTAGGCGGCCTTCCCAATCACAATTGAGCTTCACAGGCAGGCTTTTACCAACAAAGAAAAAAAAGAAAAAAGTTGTCTTTACACAGCAGGTCTATAATTTAACACCAGAGAAAATGGAGAGTTCTGGGCTGGAATTATGATGCATCTTAGTAATGCTTGAATAGGTGAAGAATTTCACCCTAAAGAAAGCAAGGAAATCTTCTCTTGAGCAGAAGGCCACCACCTGAGGAAATGATTTATTTACCTGCTACCCAAATGACTTGCCAAAATGTCAGCAGCCATTGCAAGCAGATAGATTTTAAACCTTTTACTTGCCTCATTACACTGAGTGATAATTGAACTTTCCTGCCCCAAGATTAGAATGTGATTCTACTTGAAAGAGACAGGCTCAGTTTGTTGGTAATATGAAAGTTAAAAAGTAATTATTCCTGGAACGTTACCTTGTTTTAAACATGAGTTTAGTTCTCTCTGACCTTTGGAAACTGCTTTTGCTGCATGCAGTATGTACTGCAGCTCTTTTGATGATGCTTCTTAGTTTTCCAGGGACTTAATTTCACATAATATGTTGTCAATAAGCCTAAACCTAACTTGCAATTAAAAAATCCAACTCTGAAAGCTTTGTTTTTAATTACTTAAAGTAAGATAACAATAATTACATTCTTGAGCTCTGTTGTAATGATGTCTGGCACTTCTTAAAGAATTTTGGTTGATACTAATGTTCTTGTCAGCAAGTATTCAAACTTTATTCAACTCTGTCTGGGAATATTACTGGAATAGTAGTAATAGTTGTCTAAAAATTAGTTGCATATCAACCTATCACATTTTAGAGATCACTATAATAAAATAAATAGGGTTTGTACCGTGGTTTTTTGTGCAGCTTATGATGGCATTGCAGCTGAAAGCAGCTGTCCTTGACTGCTTACCCTGACCCCTGCCTTCTCTGCCTTTTGTCAGCACAAGTTCTTATGTAGCTGTGCAGTGATCTGGACTGGGGAAAACCAGATTTGGAGAAATGATCTAGGTCTTCTCCTCAAGTCTCTGTATTTAGAGTTGGATTTTAATCCATCTTTTTGATATGATTCACCACGCATCTCCTCTAATGCTGGGACTTGGGAGGAGAAGAGGACAAAAATTCACTGTTTGTGCTCTACCTCTAGTTTGTGCCCCTGCAGAGTTCTTGGGACTGCAGTATGAATCTCCATGGTTACATCTGTTTGCCCAGTCTAATTTTAGAGGGCTCCAGTCATCTTTTGTAGCAATAGACAGAGATCAGATATTAAGGCTAATGTTGAAACAATACAGTTTTTATTACAGGACATGGTAAATGTGAAGGACTAGCTTTGAGCCATTTTTCCTTGCTATATTTGGGGATATCTTAGAGGAGTGTAGTTAGTGACTTAAATAACCTCCCTCTTTCCTTTGCATTTTGCCTTTATGTTGAAAAAGGTGAGAAAAAAGTGGGCCACAGCACTGTGAAATGTCCCCTTTCAGGTATAACCAAATGTTTGCCAGAATGTGTTCTGTAAGAAAATAATGTGGTTCAGAAAAAGGGTGATAAAAGAAAGGTTGGGATTGTTATATTAAGAAACTTCTCATGCAAGCACTCTCAGATGAGTAAGCTAGCTGCATAAACTTAACAGGTTCATAGTTTTATAAGTCTTTGTTGCTTCTGGCTTCTAACTAGCACAGTTTCCACTATACCATTTCTCTTTTGAAAAAGATTTAACTTGCTTGTTTGCCTTTCAAATATTGTTCATACGCATGGTCTTTCTGCTTCCAGGTTTCACCACGGCATGATTCCTCTGAAGCTGATCATGACAGCCACCAGGAGTTTTTGGTAAAGCTGCATGTGCTTGCATTCTCAGGAATTTGGATAGGTAAGTGTGCGTGCTCTACTTTCTGTACTGTATGACAATTACCCTTTGGAGTAGTGCCAGTTGCCACAAAATCAGTGTTGGCTTTGTGATTGCTGATGGCATGCAGTGTTTCATACAATACGGAAGGGGTGGTCTCCAGAAGGTGGGCTGGCTGCTGCCATGTGCCAGACTGTATCATAGTCTGTCGCTGAATGCATCCTCTATATGTGAGAGATTTTCTCAGAAGAGAGATGCAAAGGGACTAGATGAATATTTCCTTCCCCCTTTCTACTAGATATTTGTAGAAGTGTTTGTAAAAGCAGGTTGGACTCTCTTCAGGGTGTGACAGAATGCCTGTTTTGTCACATTTTCTAAAACACAGTAGTTCTTGTAGGTGGTTTCTTTTAATCTACTTGTGAAACTGAACTCATGTTGTAAGGAAGGGATGATTATTCTGAACGTGCCCAGTTCTTGAAAAAGACTATCTTTTAGTACATGATCTATTCTTTCACAGAGAAATACATTTTTAGGGAGTTTGTGAAACCATAAAAATGGTGCTGCAAGTATGAGATGCTGCAGGGCTACCCATGCAGCCTTGCCTCTCTGCCTTGTATCATATGCAAGTCTTTTGCAGGTGTGTAATGACTTGGCTCAAGAAGGCTGGAAAACTGCAGTATATGGCTTTGGGTAGAGGGAGGAGGGATGTGGAACAGTGGTGTTGGCCCTGCAATGATGGGCAGGGGTGGATTTGTTTTCAGGCTGATGGGCTTCCTGAATTAACGCCACATGTTGCACAAGCCATAGTGCTGCTGCCTGAAGGGAGGTGACTAGAATACTTGCTGGGAACTGCAGGAATAACGGCATTGACATCTGAACTTGGATCAGTGCGATTTGAAGCCAGGCTGTAAAAAACCCAACCTCCTCCATTTAATAGATTTTAATGATCTATTTATGAACAGATGATGAAAGCTGTAGGTGCAGGATATGCAAAGGAAGTCCAGTGTGGAAGTGACAAGCAGTGTAATAAACATTGCTACTAAAGAAAGAAAAACCGTCCTTCCAACATCAGTTCATCAGTGTACAGTGTCCAAAGAAACAAATAGGTTTCTTATTTAAGAGAACCTGCCCTGTAGTTGCTGCAGTTGTTTAGGACAATGTTGTTGTACTGAATGTGTCAATTTAAGTCTGTTCTTCTGAAATACTGTCAGCAAAGCTGTGCTGTGTTGGTAGGGGAGTGCTTAGCTGCTGAGGTTTGATATATTGCAGCAACAAAACCCTTCCTTCAGAGGAGACATATATATTGGAAACAAACATGGGTTTTTATGGATCTGGAGGAGCCCTTGGAAAAGGCTGTTTTAGTTACTTTCTGCTTGAATCATCTTACCTCTTGGCACTTTAGTGTCAATTTTTACATGCCGTCATTATCGTGGGTTTTTTTGGTATGTAGTTCTCAAAGTTACAGGTAGAGGAGAAAATACTGTGTCCATCTCTTTCCCACCACACCCCACAGAACTTCTGTTTGTTTTGCTTTCGAAGTTTGTGGTCCCGCAGTACTTATTTTGATCCTAAACAGTGTGTAGTGGGGCGTGAACAGTGAAAAAGCACTGTCTCGAGTGATGAAGTAAAAGCAGTATCTCAGCTGTTAATTTAACTTATCAGTGGAAAGTATGGGAACTCTCCCTCCCCCCGCTATGTTTGGATTCTACAGTTTGGGGTTTTTGTCATTTATTTTCCATAAAGAATGTCTCTGTAATTAATCTGACTTTGCCAGTGATGATGTCACCACGTTATACAGCTGAAGTACTTAGTGAAAGTGGTAAGTTCCCTTTTATTGCAGGTGTAATTTTTGTTCACTAATGGAAATTGTTTCCTAGTGGACTATTTAAAAATCATTAAATTTTAACAAAGTTGTATTTAAAATTTAATTTGTTTCACTAGTAACTGTTCTGGTTGTTTATGAGCTCGTAAGCTAGAGGTCCTGTAGACCTAGTCTTGTTTACTGAAACTCAACAGCAGGTTTTACAGTTGGGAGTAAAACGTTTTAGTAAAACATACCCATGTGAACAGGTAGCCTTTTTAGAAACAATAACATGCTCCAATAAAGGTGACATTTGCTTATGTTTCAGATACCAAATCTAATTTAAAAGATATTTATGTGGAGGACTCAGCAGCATAAACTTTGTTCTGTTAGATTCCCAACATTCTTTTGGTAATACAGACAGAAAGAAACTTGTAAAATATAACTTAACCAGAGACAGATTATTTCTTCTTGACCTATGCCTAAAATAAAGAGGACCAGGGGGAGGGAAGAGGAAGGGGTGCTCACTGTGCCTAAGTGGCTAATGTTGACCTTAAACTATTTTTTTAGGGTAGTGTTTAAAGCTGCTGTTCTTATCTTAACTGTTCTTTTCCTGTTGACAAGTTGAAGCCCTATGGCTTCATTTATCATGGTAATAAGGTCTGGTTGAGGTGGGAGAGGTTTTGCCTCAATGATCATTGATTGCCCTTTCAGGTGATGTATTTGAGTACCTAGTGCTGTGTTCTCTGTAATGGGAGATGACAGCTGTATAGGTACCCACTCTTTCTCTGCATGGCCAGGAGGAGATGTACATAGCTGTGTTCCTTTCTTATATTCTGTAGGTATACTCCCCTCCACCCCCCGAAATTGGCCCAAGGTTTAGCTGATTTCTGCAAAGGGGTTCTGTTGCTAGGATTGTGTAGGTCTGTACTTCAAGCTTTTTCCTTGAGAAGCGTGAAGAAAGTTAGGAAGCCCCCCTGCAATTAGTGTTTAGTCTTGGGCTTCTTGTAAAGAAAGGGTGTTGCTTGAGGAGTGCATATATGTATTTCGTTTGTATGCATGTACCTGGCAGATAAAGGGGATAAGGGTATTAGATGCTCTTATTGATGCGTGAACATTCCCAAGTTAGTGACTGCCTTCTGTGATGTCTTTGTACTGTGGTATTTCAATGATAACTATGATATTGTCATTAAATGGAAAAGAAATCAAAAGCGCTTAGTATATTTTAACCTTCTTTTGTGCTTAAAACTGTGCAGTAAATTGGCAGAAATTGGAATGTCATAGTTGGAGATAATTTAATGTAATGCAGTTCTAGAGAATTGCAGTTGGACCACTCAAAAGAACCTGGATAATGTTCTTAATAACTAAATATGTCCATTATAATAGGAAATGGGTCTTCAGGTGAAAAGGAGAAAAGTTTCACCTTCGGTTTGTTGTTTGTGAGACTTCTGAATATACAATTGTTTAAACCATAGGTATATGAGTGAGTGAAAAGAGAAAAGCATGGATTCCATTAATTCTTGGCTACCCCTAAACTGGCAAGGGTCTTAGGCTATTTTGCTAGTCTAGAATGAGTGAAGATTTAGCGATATGGTTTGTAATGATCCATGCTCTTTGCTGTTGCAGGCACCTGTTGACTACACAGGCCAAGAATGAGGGTACATAGGCTGTATCTGCGCACTTCCTGATTTCAGAATGGTTAGGCACACCCAAGTTAGCTTTAATCTAGCTAGCTCGAATTAAAAAAGATTGCAAGGATTTAACAGCATGGATTTTAGCATAGCCTGCTGGAGACTGGCAAGGAGTCTGGGTGCTTAATTGCTGCAATCCTTTGCCCTGGAAATAGAGTGCATTTTGTAAACTCAATATTATGAGTTCTGTAGCTTGCATAAATGTGGAGAGCTGCTGGTAGCTTAAATACATATATTGTTGTGTGTTTGAATTTTTCCTAGTTTTGCCTTTAAAATGTGGAATGTAGTATAACTTAGAACTGTAACAGTGGACCTAGTGCTATGCACGTGATTACAAATGCACACTGATTAATGAGATGTTTTCTGTAGTTGTTCCTGCTGTGTTAACACTTTGTGGGATTGACTGGTGAAGAATGAGCAACCCGGGTATTTTGATTTTCTCCATGGCTCAGCTTGTGTGTTGCTAAAGTACAGTGTGCCGTTGTACTGCTTAAACTTCAATAGCAACAGATTTTGGCAGTTAAAATCCATTGCTGGTTAGTACCAAGAATTTGGAATTAAATCTGAGACACAGAACAGAAGGAGAATCTGTGAACTGGAGCTAAAAGTAAGTTTGTGGACAGAAAAAAAAAAAAAACCCAAACCAACCAAAAACCCAAAAGAACAAAATCCTAAAACAAAACAACAAAAACCAGACTACCTTCCTTCCTCCAAGAAAACCCAAGCAGCAGCCCTCCAAAAACCCCAAATCATAAGGGGACCACAGAGTAGCAGAAGTGGAATTAGAAACTGTGAACTTCATTCATGTGCTGCCATTGACTTAGTGTTATTTCTCTGCTTTGCTTTTTACCTGCAGAGGGAAGATGCTTGGTTCCTTCATAAAGTGTTTTGAGAACATATGCAACTGCTGCTACTACAACTGTATTGATCATTAGAATTCCTAAATTTACCTGCTTCAGATAGAACAAGGTGAAATACAGCATTTATTTGGAAAGCATCCAGTTTCAATGAGAATATTTCTGGGAATTTGAAAATGGGCAATTCTTAAATGATTCAATCTGTCTGAAAGCAAAAGAAGCCTCATCTCTAGCCTAAATTTGTTTAGCTACAATTTCTAGTAATTGGTGGTTCTTTTGTATTTCTGTTTGATGAAAGATCAAATTCCCTCCTTCTCTTGCTCTTTGTATTCTTTCTGTAGGGATATTGATTTCTTTCCTCTTGTTCATCAGCATCATTCTTGAACTGTGAAATCAAGAACTAATTGCAGTTTCTCTGTGCTAAACAAACTGCTTTGCTCTCTTACTTGATGTCTCACTTGTTTCAATGTTAGTGTATTGTGTGAGATTTGCCACCACTGTGTGTTGTGAGTTCTCTGTTGCACACACAGATTCAAGGAAGCAAACTTGTAAACTGGAGGTGTCACCTGTGAAGATCAGAGTCCACCCTTTCCACCTGAGATCAGAGGAGATCAGCTTCCTTTTCAGTCTAATTGTATTCACTGCTTATGCGTAATGCAAAACCACAACTTAACTCTGCTCCACTTGACAAAAGATAAAGATCAGTGTCTACTAGAGGGTGTGATGCTAGCTTTACAGATCAACGTGAGGCATTAGTCATGTCTTTTTATGTATATAACATAACATGAAACTGTATGCACATTATAAAGTGAATGGTGCTGTATAGCTTTTGCATTGTCACAGAGTCATAGACTTCTCAGGTTGAAAGGGACCTCAAGAGTTGTCTGGTCCAACCTTTCTTGGCAAAAGCATGGCTTAGACAAAGTGTCCCAGCACCCTGTCCAGCTCAGTCTTGAAAATGTTCAAAGTTGGGGAATCCACCGCTTCCCTTGGGAAATTATTCCGATGTCTGATTGTTCTCACTGTGAAAAATCTTCCTCTTGTGTCTGATTGAAATTTCCAGGAATAACTTGCACCCATTACCCTTGTCTTCTCCACATGACTCTTTGTAAAAACGAAGTCTCAGTCTTCTTTGTAGCTTTAGTATAATTAGTAAGTAGTGCTTCCTGTTAAACTTAATTCGCATGGGTTTTTTAGCATGTTGGCATCTTTAGTCTTTTGCCTCGCATAAGCTGTTAGATGAATGTCATCAGTCACTAGTTCATTCCATATATTCCATATTCCAAGACTTGGTACTAATATATGGTTCTTCAGGACCTCAAAACAATGCTGTTTATTGACCATCGATACCACTGAGATCTCATTTTTTTTTTTTTTAAAAAAGGAAGTTTGTAATTTGCAGAAATTTCAAACAATTTTCTAACTTGTCAGAGTGGTTGAAAACTCAGCTTTGGCTTTGTGTATGATATTTTTACAGGAGTAACCTGTAATGTCATCATGTGTTTCCCATGTCTGTCCATTTCCAGTCGAAATAGAAGGGGAAGGAGCAAGATTTCTCATTAAGTTAAATTTTTACATCTATGTATTTTACAAAGCACATGAGAATTTTCTCTAAACTGGGAAGTCGATGGTGGAGAAGTCTTTCAAATTTGAGACATTGGTTGGATAGAAGTAAGGTGTGATACAGTGTGGTGGAATTTTTGGTTTTATTGCTGTTAGGTGTTTTGTGTGCATGCAGACTTTCTCTGTTGTGTGAGGATGTTCCTCTTCTTCATCCATGTCAGTATCCTGTCATTTATGAGGTTGTGTCTGGATATGTTAACTGTTCTAGGCTGCACCTTAGAGCTGTGTTGGCCTGGCCAGCTCTTAGTGCCTTCAGTTCCTGCCCTCCTCATGTGTGTAGAACACAAGCAGGAAAGCTGTTTACTCATCTGGTTGTTGAGCCAGTTTTGGTCCTGCGCCCCTTGAGTTGCTTGGAAGCATATGATTGTGTAGCTGTGACACAAGAAACACTGGAGAAGACATCTCTTTCTTAAATTTTTTTTGTTACTTCTTTGTGTGGCAGCCGTACCTTAGAGGAATAGCCACTGCTGTTCTTGCTTCCTCATGCTGCTGCACTCTTGGTAATGTGTTTGTAAAGCCCATAGCTCAGAGGTACAGTGTGTGTGTGTGCATGTAGTAGTATAGACATGATTTTTCAGGATATGAGGAAGCACTGAATAATCTGAACTCCAAGTTAATTTTTTTTTTTCCTATGTCTCCTTTTTTCCTTTCTCTGAACTTCTTCATTTTCTCTGCTGCTTTTAGGCATCTATTTTCTTCAGCATAGCTTTCTCTTTTTATTCCTCTCTTCCTCTCCTCCAGCACCTGTACTAGAGCTCTTTCCAGAGACTTGCTGAGGAGAAAGGTTCAGGCTGAGAACCGATGCACCTTTTGTTGCAGAACAGTACCTGAGGCCTCAGCTTCTCTTCTCTGGAAACAAGTGGCTGTTGGAAGTTCTTTGGAAAGATGATGAGCTGCAAAATGTCTGGGGCCTGAGTGCCATCCCAGCTAGGATTAATTTAGAATCAGAGGTTTATGGCATTCTTTAAACATTTACATGATTGACTGG
>JAOEHY010022272.1:29137-48480 GCA_025447955.1 Psilopsiagon aurifrons
GGGGGGAGGGATCAGACGTGTGCTTCTTGCAGATTTTGTCTCTTTGCATCTGTCGTTCCCTATAAAAGGGAAGCAGAGGAAGACTGAGACTGAAAACTTGAGAGAAGAGCAGGTAAAGGCAGTGGCTATTAAATGTTTTTGCTGTGGTATTAAATTGTGGGCTAAGCACTCTCTCTTGTATTAATCTGCAGAGCAGGTGTTACTCATTAGTAAGGGCTGGTCTGGTTTTTCTAGCTTTGCTTTTATTAAAATGTTTTGGATGTAGAAAGGAATGTTGAGGCTTACAGCCATCTTTACAGATACTGGAAAGATACTCAAAAGAGCTGGTTAAATATTTGTACAAGTTGGATGCATTTTCTCATACATTAAAAACTGTTGTCTTTCATCCCAAAATTTAATTTTACAGTTAGCTTGCTGTATTTTGTTCAATCAAGGCTCCCTCTAGCTTCGTGGTGGTACCTCTGACAGCACAGCAACAGATGTAAATGGAGGAATATAAGATAAGTTGGTAGCTGCAGACTGACTTAATGTCGGGTGACTTTCATATTGGGACTCTCTGAATGAGGAAGTCCAGTACCTTTTGCTCTTTGTTGCCACTCTCCTTTCTAATTCTGCAACAGCTTTTTTTCTTTTTCTTTTTTTTTTTTTTTTTCCTTCAGTTGGAATGAGCCGGACTGATTTGATACTGAAGATAGAATTTTTATACGTTGATATGATAAAGGACCCAGTGTTCTTTACAGAATAATTCTTGCTGCTGTCTGTGGCTGGGTGGTGTTGTAGGCTTTTCTTTATGAGCTTTTAAGTATGCATGTATTGGTATCTATCAGTTTATAGTCTTCAGTGTCGTTAATTCTACAAAGAATTGAGAAGTGTCAGGTAGTACTGGTAATGGATCTGCTTATCATATTTGATTATCTGCTTGGCACAGTCATTGCAGCGTGTGAAATTTTCCAGGGTTTGGAAGATTGCATGGTCAGGATTTAAACATTCCTATGCTTACCCCAGATGAACAAAACCTCTACTGACGTGTCTAAAGGCATATCTCATGCATTTTTATTGCCATTTTTACTGTTATTCCGTGTTCACCAAGTAATATGGCTCTTCATTTGTGTAGAATATTTGTGCAGTTACATACCCTCTGCCCATACCTTTGTTCAGCCAATGAACAAAATGGTCTGGGTGCTCTAAGGACACTTCTGGAATTGTTCATCTACAGTGCAAAGAGGTTTGTGGCTGACCTCATGACATTTTTATATAATCGGGATTTAAGCGGTTTTCTAATTCTGACTATTAAATGAAAATGGAGATTTAGCCTTTCCCTGAAATGAGTCATTTCTGAAGCAAATCGATGTAAGAAACCTTTAGAGACCCTTAGAATTTTACTCTGTGTGTGGGAAATTGCGAATGTGTATTGATACATACTTTGACATTCTGCTTCGGAAGCAGTCAACAAGTATGGCTGTTAGGCAAAATTTTTAGGTGCTACAAGAGCTACTTAGCCTGTTACAACCAAAGGACCACAGTTACTGGTTTTGTTTTTTCCTGACAGACATTTTTTGGGGGCGGGGGGTACTATAATTCTGTTACGGCAAAAATGAGACGTTTTCTTACTTGTCCTTTGGTAAGCTGTGGAGAACTGACACCTTTCTCTTCCCTTTCTCAAGTAGAACAAACTCTTCAGGCTGAGGTTTGGGTTTGGTGCTGCAGCTCTGAGCCTTACAGAGCCTGCTGCCTATCCTGTCATCCGAATTGCAAATACAGTTTTACCTATTAAAAAAAATTATTCTGTGTTAATCCCTGTGTAGTGAGTATGTTCCAGTTCTAAACTGACCAGTGAGGTGTTGAAACAGTACTTCTTCCTTGGCTTTTTGATTGTCAGTGCAGCTCAGGATCATTGAAATCATCATTGATGTGAACTTAAAAATACCTTTCTGCCATGCTTTTCATTTCAGCTGATCCGTGGAGGTATAAATGACAGTTTTTATCTTCTTTTTAATCTGTATTTGCTTGCTTTTTTACGTTTTAACTTTGTGCTTACAGTATTCGTTTATTTTTAGCACAAGTGACCAGACCTGCAATCTCAGATCTGGCATTTGAAAAATAGTGTTTGTACAGTAGGTGCATCTGACAAGAAATTGTGAAACTATATTGAAGTGTTTTTAATAGTAAGTATTAGCAAAAATCAGAAACAGCAATGTTAAAGTACGTTTGTGCTTTGTGGCAGAGGAGCATGCATATGTGCATTGGGTTTTTTTGTTTGGCTTATTTTCAGTTTTGTAGTACTAAAATGAAAGTGTATTAAAGTAGAGGGCACAGATATATTACCTTGTATCTTGTGTAAAATATATTTCATATTACACAAGAATGTGGAGTTTTGAGGAGTCTTGCTCCTGTTTTAAGCAGCTGAGAAGCTCATAACTCCAATGCTGTGCGTTTACATGAAACAAAATGACTTGGAGTGTTAAGATAGTGCTGTAAATTCTTCGATAGTGAAGGTGCTTTGTCTTATCTACTAGATTTAGTTATTAATTTCTGAAGTCCCTTTCATTATTGTGAGGTTTTTTGCTGTGTGCATTTTTAGTACATGAATTATCTTGATCAGAGTATTGAGGGTAATGATAGATCTGTGGCAGTCAAGAACAGGAGAAACCTCTGCATTGTTGACCTTTCTCCTAACAGAACAATTAATACAAAATGTAACACATAGGCCAATATTTTGTAGTTTATATGTAAACCCTTATGGTGCTTTTTCATATTTGGGTAGGTAAATGAACTAACTTTTATTTGTTGGAATGGGGTCTTATGTAAAATCATCTTTATTTGGACAAAGTACTTTGAAAAAGAAGCTTAACTATCCCTGTCCCCAGAACAAAAAACAAACCTCAGAGCTGGGCAGTTTTACTGATGATACTGAGAGGCCTCTGGCTAATCTTTTCAAGACTGAAATCCTTCACAGTAATGTAGGATTTCTCTTTTGGACTTCAGCAGGTGTTTAGACAGCTGTATGTTTTCTAATGTGATTTGATTTCTTTTTTCTTTTTTTTGTGTCTTGTGGTTGAGATTGGGCACATAAAGATTTACCTGATGTGTAGAAAAACTGTTGTCTGAAGATGAAAGTGTTGGATCAGGAACCATGAGCTTGAAATTATACTGCTGATTTGCCACAGGTAAATACTACTACTGTTACCTTTAATTGTTGCGTTCTCCATTCAGAGTGGTTTTTTTTTTTCTTTTTAAAGGCATTGGGGCTCTGCAAGTTTCTTTATTGTACCTGGGAGTTGGGGTTGTTGAGACTTGTTGGTGAATAAGGTTGGTGTTGTGATCATTATGAGCTCAGCACAGTTTGTTCAGTCTCAAGTTTCCAAACAATAACAAAATGTAGGCAATGAATGCTTTTTGAATTGTCTTCTGATGGAAATTCTGTTAGAACAGAGACCAGACTTCTGTAGGGTAAAATAGGGAACAGCGTCATTGCTATTACCTACTTTTGATGGCATTTATGTCTCTTCAGGTGTAGTGGCGCCTCCCTGTTCAGGTGAATGTGAAAACTTGTGGCGGTAACTTGTTTTGTGGTACTTTTTGTTTTTCTCTAATTTGTATGCCAGATTCTTGGTGTTTTCTCTGTTATTGCGAATGTAAGGCAAAATAGATGTTAAAGCTTGTTTTTAAAGTTTTATAAAAATCTGTTCTACACACCAAATAGATAATAGGGATGTTTTGAATTGGTTTTGAAAGTGGGTCCTAGAGTATCTGCAACCAGTGCATTCTGTGTGTAGTACCAGAGAAATAACCCCTTTTTGTATATTTGCTAGTGGTTACCTTCTTTCCTCTTGCAGTACTGCAGGTATTCTTCCTGTAAATGTAGGAGGTTTGTGTTCCTTCTCATGCATGTCTGTTAGACCCAGACTTCATGGCCTGTTTTCACAGATGATTTAGAGTAGACCTGGAGATGTAATCAAAGTCTTGTTCTCTCCTTTAGCATGAAGCAATTTTCACATGAAATATAAGGAGTCTTGGGTTTTCAAACTGTTTATTCATGTTACTTTGTCTTTTATATCTCTGAGCTGGTAAATATGCATACCTTTATTTTGAGGAAAAGGGGAATGCTGGCCATGTGGCCATGTCTACTTTTATGGCCATTATGATTGTGTGTGTTTGGACTTTGTTTTGATCTACTGGTTCATAGAAACTAGTGTCTGTATGAGTAACATATTAGTATTAAATTTCTAGCAGAAAGGAATGTTGATGGAGAAGTTGGAGCCATGGTGGTATAAAATCTAAACGAGTTGGTGAAAGTCTGAATTCCTTAAAAGGCTGAAAGATGGTGTCATACTTTGGTATGTGCTGTTGACACTTCAGCTCTGATAGATGCTCAGTGTCTGTCCTGCTGTAAAATACATGTTGGGTTTGGTGAAGTATGATTTGGAATATTACTGCTGTTTTGCAGGAAAGCTGAAAAATAAAATAGGAGCTAAAGTACATGTGTGATAAGACTTAAAATCAGTGTGCATAGACAACTCTGTCAAGTCTAAATTGTTTTAATACAAGTATGACATGAGCTGGAATCAGAATGCAACTACTTTTGCAATGGAAAAAAACCCTAACATTGAGATGCGGTTTAGAACTGTGGCTGCTTAGGGTGAATTGCCAAATGTGAAAAAGCAGTAGAATTGCTATGTGTGTCAGCAGTAGCATGTGTATCTCTTTTGGTAACTGCACCAATTAATTCTTTTTCACGTATTTCACGTTATTTTTACAAGACCAAGAAAAGAGGAGACTGAACTTGGAAGGAACTCTTGTATTTGAGGAGGGGAGGTAAAGGGGAAGGGAAATCTATTCATGTACACTGTCACTTAAAATAACAAAAGAGAGATTATACACGAAGACTGTATTTATTTACTGTTAATGTCTCTTTGAAATCCAAATATACACAACTTCATAAAGATGAGATATTATTTTCAGTTGCTGTCAATCTGTTGTAGTAACCTTAGAACCAGCTTTTAGGATCTATTCTTTAGAATACGTAAGAAAGATCTAAATGATATTTCAAAGCAAGGACAATGGTGCTGAGTAGATTTGAAATACTTTTGTTTCTTGTGCCTCAATCTTAACACATTCCAGACTGATATTTGGCTTTTGGTAACAGCAGTGTATAAACCCCACTGTTTGTATGTTTTATATGTTTACTTAGTCTTTACAGCTCCCCCCAAGTTCTTTTCTGCTTTATTGCTCTTTAGATGGCTACTTCTCTACGTGTGTTTTGTTTTGTGATTTTTTTTTTTTTCTGTTGTTGTAATTATTTCTTTTCAGAGTTACAGCATTTTCTTTCCTTTCACTTGCAGAGGCTTTTGTAATTTCAGCTTTAGAATCCCTGACTTCCCATGCTCACCTGGTTCCTCTTCTCCATACTCCTTGCAGCTCTTGCCCCTCGCTTTGGTGGCATTTTTGGATTCTTCAAGGGGGCCTCTGTTTGATCACCCAAATTAATAATGAAAGTACTAAGCAAAACTTGCTGCAGGACAAGTTCTAGCTGAAACCAACCTGAAATGCCTTCTGTTTTTCATACTGAGCCACTGTGTTAGTTCTCTGAAAACAAATTTTTTAGTAGTTAGGCTGATATACACTGATTATTTTGGATGTACAGCCTCCAGATTGTGTCGAACAGTGTCAGAAGTGTCAGTTATGTAAACTGCACCTGCTGCCTCCCTAAGACATTCATCCAAGAGGGAATGTTATGTTGGTTTGATGTGGCTTCCTGAGTGTTGTTTGTCTTTCTCCTCTAACTTAAATTGATTTTTTTACCCTGCGTCTCTTTCCCCAGTGTCATGGTGTAAGTCTCTCAGTCACGCAGTTCGCTCACTCACTCCCTGCTCTTTCTTCTCCCCACTCCTGGAGGGATGGGAAGGAGAATCGAAAGATTGCAACTCCCACAGGTTGAGATAAGAACAGTTTAGTAACTAAGGTATAACACAAACCACTACTGCTACCACCAATAATAATAATGACAAGGGAAATACAAGGGAAGAGAATACAGCAGCTCACCACGTACCCAGCCCGACCAAACAACGAACCCCCAACCATTCTGGGTCCCTGCCCTCCATTTTTCCATCCTGGGCATGACGTGCTGTGGTATGGAATACCTCTTTGGTCAGTTTGGATCAGGTGCCCCGTCTCTGCTTCCTTCCAGCTTCCCCTTCTCCCTGGCAGAGCATGAGGCTCAGAAAGTCCTTGGCTAGACCAAAACGTTCGAAGCAGTAACTGAAAACATCGGTGTTATCAGCAGTGTTCCAAGACCGAAAGTCGAAACTGCAGTGCTGCACCAACTACTAAGAAGGAGAAAAATGGCTGCTACTGCTGAGCCCAGGACACCCAGTAACATATCCAAATCTTTCTAAGCATCAGAATTACATTGTCTTACAATTTCTTAAGTAATTTCCCACTCCTTTACTGCTGTGAAAGGACATGGACCCTGTTTTGTATTGCTCTGAGATCTCCTGTGTTTTTCTGGTTCTCAAAGCAAATCAGTAATAGCTTAAAAGTTTAGACTAGTTATTTATATACCCTGGCACACATTATTGTAAATAGCTGGATAAAACTTTGTTAGTTTTTCTAATTTAAAGATCAAGGGCATCAAGGACAATTCAAAGACAAGGATGTCAAAGATTACAAGGGCATGTAAAGGTAGGCCAAGGGGAAGTGGTTTTAAGCTGACAGAAGAAAGATTTATATTAGATATTAGGAAAAAAAAATCTTCACTGTAAGGGTGGTGAGGCACTGGAACAGGTTGCGCAGAGAGGCTGTGGATGTTGTTCAAGGCCAGGTTGGGTGGAGCTTTGAGCAGCCTGGTCTAGTGGAAGGTGTTCCTGCCTGTGTCAGGGGGTTTGGAATTAGAGGATCGTTAAGGGCCCTTCTAACCCAAACCATTCTGCGATCAGGTTTTTTTTTTTTTTTCAGGAGAATATATTTTGAGTGTTACTTTTGCTAACTTTCTTGTTTCTTCCTTATGGAGCCTGCAGTATGAGGGTCCTTCATCTCAACCAGATTCTAAAACTGGCTGGCAATGCTATGTGCCACCGCATTTAGTTGCCTCTTTCGATATAACTGCTGAGATGGCCTGGGTGAGATTGAGAATCAATGTAGGCTGTCCAGGTCAGGATACTGTTAAAAAGCCGCCATTAAGTAACTCATTCTTACTGAACCTGAAAGCAGTGTTGGCATTTTCAAAGCTGAAAAGATAATGCTCCTCATCTTTTGTTGTATGTGAGTGTGACTTGTAGCCTGCCACCCCCAAAGCTGTCTTGCAGAGCTTTGCTGGACTGGTATTTCACTCAGGAAGTCTTGGATGGAATAACCAGTCCCATGTTGCTTTGCTAACCACCTACTTGCATGTATGGTGTTTTTCTGCATTCCTATCTGGGCAAGACTAGGACTAACTTAAAGGTCTTCATGCCTGAGTCAGAGCAGTATAAAAGAGTGTAGAGAAGGAGGTTCTTGGCTTGCAAAGATACAAAAAGCCAGACAAATGAGTGGCCTATGCAGCTATTTTTATTGTTCTAAATTTGTCATTTGAGCAGACCTCCTGTAAGTTCAGCAACATAAAGTATTTCTAGGTTTCTGATTAATGTACATGGTAATATAGATCTTGGGTCTGCCTGGCTGATGGGTCCCCGCTGTGATGAGTGGAATCACTTAGTTGAGGACCATGGTTCAAAATATCTGTTGAAATAGCTGTAACACAATTACATGTGCTGAAAGCTGAAGTCAGGGTGGCTGGAGACTGTCCAGAAATCTCTCATAGCTCTTTTCCTGAATGGTTTGACAAATTTCTTCTGTGAATTACTGACCCAGCATTGCACATCCTTTGCTAGTGCTGCCAATTATACCGCTCAAACAGCACACAAACCCCTGCTCCAAGAAAGTATTGTATCTCTTCCTTTATTTAATTCTGTGTAAAGATTACACTAGTAAAACCGAGACAGTAAAAAGCAACGGAAGGCAAACAGATGTAAATTCAATCTGGTTTATTTTTCCATGTAGGTTTTCTGATAACTTCTATTTAATCTGCTTTATGTCTGGGAAGGAGTTCTAAGTGGAAAACAAGTAGAAAATAATTCCGAATGGCTGGAGGACTGAAAACGTAGTTGTACAGCAGAGTTTTATGTAAGTTTGCCCTTTTTTGACTAGAAAGAAAATTTGAGGATATTTGCTAAAAATAAAAATTGCAAGACCTAAATCAACAGAATTACGTTACTGAACTTACAGAAATGTTACACTTTATGAGTGAAGGTTAATTTTTTTATTAGGCTATTTATGTTCTTTTCCCCATCAGTAGTGGAATTAACCTCACTTGTGAACAGCTCTTGAAATAATAAATCCTGCTGCTCGAATTGTATTTATAGTTGTTCTGCTTTCTTGACTTAAAAAGCAAACCTGCAAACCTCAGCTGTTAATGCTACTAAAGGATGAAGTCTATCTGGCTTACACCACTGAAATGCAAATGGGGAAAAAAGCTAAGTCGAACATGTTTGAGTTTGGACTACATATTAATTCACTGAATGCTTTTAAGCTGGTGCCCCCTTTGGAAGGGGTGGTCATGGATTCTCCCTTCTGCTGATTTCATGGTTATTCGAGGGTCTTTCACACAGGAATAGCGAGAAAGGAGGGGTGTGAGAATTCTGAGCTCCAGTGCGCAGCACATGTGCTTCTGTTGCCTTGTTAAGGACAAGGGACATCTCTTTGGGGTCTTTCTTAGTTCAGTTAATCAGGCTATTTCATGGAAGGCTGTACTGCAGCACAGGTTCTGATGCATATGGGTAAAACTGTCCTACACAGTATGAAACTGTACAGTTTAGTTCTTGAAGCTGTTGTTAGGGTTTTGCTTAAGATTCTTTTACTACTTTAAAATAATCCTTTTCTGAGTGAGACTGCATGATGAATGAGGGTAGCTGCCCACAGCTGCATGCCCTCTCTTGCTCTGCTGAACAGGAGGCAGAGTTGGTACTTAATCTGCTGAGGTTCTCAACCTGGCGTAGCAGGGCAAGTCTGCATTGGTGATGGTTTGCCTTAAATGCCATTCTTTAAATGTTGACTCATCCGTCAGAGCCCTGGGACTTGCAGTGTAGGAGAAAAACACAGTGTTCGGTTTAGTTTAATCTGCAGTATTTAGATGAGTAGCACTAGCAGTGCCATCCCTTGGAAATTAGGAGCTGTTTTACTGTGGAAGTGCTGTCCTAATTTTCTTTTTGTGAAAGACTTTCAGCTTGGACAGATTTCACACTCAGTTTGGGTTTACTGTTCTGGCAGCTAGTTTTGCTGAAGTACCCTAATTTTGCTTCATTCGCTGTTTTGCAACACTGGCTGGACTTTGCAGGGTCTGGTGGGGTGCCTGAGCTTAACCCAGTACGTGGCTTCAGGGCCTGAGTGTGTCTTCTTCTCACATTGCTTACCTCTGAGATAACAGCCTCTGAGAGCTGTGGGTCTTCAAAATGAGAGTGCAAGGACAATCTTGTTTGGTACTCATAGTGCTGTCTGTGCTGGCATCCAGTGCAGAGAGAGGGAGGAATTGATTGTGATTCAGATACCAGAGTATGAAGGACAGAAAAGAAGGAGAAGATGCTAGGCTGGGAGACAGAGAGCTGGCTCTTGGAAGGGAGGAAGGGAAGGCTATAGGAGCCAGGGACTTTAAAATAAAAAAGGGGAAAGAAGAGGAAGGTGAGAACAGGACAAGGAAAGGTGGGAGGAGTTGATTTATAATCAAGGAGAAATGAGTAACAATTGGATGAGAAGGTTCTGATGATAGGGAAAATGCACTTGTTGGGTATTAAAAAGACCTGGATAGCTTGAACCAAGTACTGCTGTTTGATAATGCTGAAATTATTGTGTCACATGCTTTTAACGGAAGGTGTTTTTTCAGGAGTATTATTCTTCAGCTCGCTGGCTCTCTACATCTTTAACTAGTTAATGCTGAACAAGAATATTTTATCTATCTATTTTGTTTAGTTATGTCTCTGTTATACCAGCTGCTGCATGAAAAGAGATATCCCGTGCCATTCTTCAAATGCCTGTGTTACTTCCAAGAGAAACGATCTTTCTGTAAGTGGAGGTCTTTTCTGTGAGCCTAAAATTCATGATCAGAATTAGCTGAATGCTTTAATAGGAATGTGGGTGTGCAGTGAAGACTGAACAGTTTAAAAACTGGATGTATTTAGTACATAACATGTTTTTTGTGACTTGTAATTGAGAATAATGATTGATGCTTAGGGGAAGCTTTATTTTTTTAGCTTTGGTCATTTAAAATGAATAGTATGCTTCTATTATAATCTTAGACATTGATAATAAAAACAATACTTGTCTCTGTCAACATTGGTGGAAAAACAAGTCTCTGGAGACTTTGAATGTTTTGTTTCATGATGAGAATAGTAAATCTGTCCTGCATAGTGTCTGGGTGCGCTGTCTTACATCAAAACATTAATTGGTTTTTATACTTTACAGCTGTGTTTTGGGATTAGGCACTGGAATGAAAGCCAAAAGCCCACTTTGGATTGTGAAAACATACTGGAGGAGAGTTAAGGATCGATTTATTTTCCTGGTCCAGAAATTTTGAGCAGGAGGAAAAGGGAGGGACTTCAGCTGCCTGCTTAAGTTAGTCTGCCAGCAGTCTCAGAACTCGATAGATCATCGCAGGAGTATGGTTAACCAGATCTGTGCAAATACATAGGTGGATGAAGAGAGGCACCCAGTGAGATCTTCGTTTCCGCTTGTATCCATTATTTGCAATAATGGATAATTCACAGTCCATGGATTGTGGAAGTAGGGTTTTTCTGGTATTGCTGGAAATCTGTGCTTATGGCTCTTTAGACATGAATACTGTGAAGGCCATTCTTTAAATCTCCTCTTTTTTAGAAATACTGACTTTCATACTCTGGATGCATTGTATGTGTTAATCAGTTCCTTAAACATTGTATTTTGTCTTCATTCTGAAAGTCATAGTATTAAGGCCAGCAGTGGGCAGTGGCTACGGAGATGGTGTTTGCAGTATGTGGTACCATATGTATGAAGGACTATGCATGCTTGCAACAAAGCTTGCTTTGGCTTGAGTAAGAGGAATTGTGAGAGTTTTCTTAATTTAGAAACACATTTCAGGGAAATAAACAGCTTCACAAATAGTTAAGCAATAAGAATATGTGGGCTAAGTTGAGCTTAGATGTATTTGCCCTCACAAGGAGGTGTGCCTTTGAATGCTGTAATGCAGGCTAATTTTAATTTAGTTAAGACGTGAGTTTTATATATATAAATATATGTACTATTTTCCTTTTTCTTCTTCGACTTGGCATACACATGTTCTTAAAATCTTTAAGATAAAGTTTATTGAAAATGTCTGTAAACTAAAGTTATGGCTAGTGATTTGGCATTACAGGTAAGAGTACCCTGAAAGCTTGAAGTCTTGTTTCTCTTCCTCTTCTCTCTTCTCTTCCTCTCCTAATTCTCATGCTTAACCGTAAGTTGATCTGCTGCATCATCTTAGCAAAAAGACTGGTCTAGGTTTTGTGGCTGGGTTAGTTTTCTTCTGGTTTGGAAGCTGAATGCATCTGTAATGTGAGGAGATGCTTGCAGGCCAGAAACAGAGAATGGAGGAGATGGGAGGATTCAGTCTCCCTGCTCTGTTAAACTGCAGCCATGGCCCCCAGCTCAGTCCCTGTGGGCCTCGTTGATGTCAATGTCTGTTTTGTCCCTAACACAGGCTGGTTAGATCAATGGGGTGGCATTGAGACACCTCGAGACTATGGATACATACAATTGACATTGTTTTGCAATGCAGAATAATAGGAAAGTCTAGGAGAATACAGCTGTGTGTTTTCCCACTGTAAAATAATTCTCAGAAGTCCTGTGCTGCAGCACATTTTAGGAGACTGTTCAGATGAAAACCTGAATTCTCTGGCTAGCAAAAGTTATGACTGTGTGTTGTAGTACTATAATTATATTCTTTTTTTGTGGGCGGTTGTGATGTAGGTGTCTCCTGTATCCCCAGCTGCTGTATGCTCATGCAGGAGTCTTCCTGTTAGGACTCCATTGTGGTCTCTGGAAAATAATATAGCCTTTATTTGATAAAACAATTCCTTTACCATAGGATGGTCCTACTGAGGTCATGCAGAATGCACTGGAGATGGGTTTTCCCTTCTTTCCTGTTCAGCCCTTAGTTTTCTTCCTGAAGCCAGAAAAATGATGCTGAGATGAGGGGAGGAGAAGACAATTAGGACCAAAGTCTGGAAGGGGCAGTTGGGTTAGACTGAATGAGAGCTGTCAGGTGGAATTACAGGGATTGGGATGGGAGCAGGAGTAAAGGGACGCAGAAGACTGTTTGCCTTGTTAATTTGTGGGGGATTGGGTGACTGGGAGTTATCATAGAATCATGGAATAGTTTGGGGCAAGACAAACATCCCTGCTTCTCCTTTCTCTGTGGTGTGAGAGGGAGGATGGGTCAGACTGGGAAGGTCTTGGGAACTGTGGTGGTAACAGATTGATGTTGTGCTGCTTCTTACTTGGATTGAAACATCTGTGGTTGTGCACTCTGTGTTTGTTCCTACCTTTCACTAACAGCTTCTACCCAATTGTGTTTTCATATATGTGCTAATGTTTGGAAAGAATTGTGTGAATGAGTTTTTCTTTAGCTAAATAAATAATGGCTGTTCTTTATACTGTTTCTCATGTAAAAAGAGTCTGGAACAGTGTGTTTTTGTCTTGCACTAGAACAGGCCCTTGTATTCATCTATTAATAGGGAAGATTTTTGTCTATTATAATATAAAAACAAATAATTGAACTAAACTGAACAGTTCCTGTGGCACCCATAACTGAAAACTGCATCCAGGTGGCTTAGAGAATAGTTAAGGAATAGGACTTGCATCTCTGAAAACCAGAATTAACTTTGCAGACTACTCAAAACAGGGGAAAAAAAAAAGGAAAGAAATTGGACTGTTCTGGATACCCTTTGAGAGGGAGCTGGGCTGTGGTTGTGAAAGCAGGTGTATGAATTTAGTAGTAGTGTCATAAAAATGCCATCTCTGACCTCTATTATGTTCTACATAATTCAGTTTTTTAAATTCTCATCAGCATTTGATACATGGAATGAATGACAGATATGTTTACTGCATAAACCTCTCAATGGCAAATCCAGCAGCTGGTAACAAGTTTATTGAAACCTGGTTCTCAGATGTAAAAGTATAGGGAGTTATTTATGTGTGAAGGAACTTTAACTAGGAGATGATTTGACGAAAAGTTTGATTGCAATGCATCCAACAGAAACTCAGAGCTGCCTTTTTTCTTCCACCCGCTTTATCTAAATACTCTGTACTTGTACCAAAACTATTTTGATTTCACAGATTATTATTATACCTGCAATTTCAACTAATTATCCAGTGTTACTTTTAGTTTGCAAAAAAGGCAGTGAGGTTATTTGTTAAAGGCCAGTCTTATGAACCTGAAGACACCAAAGGAGTCGGCCAGTGTTTGGGGAAATCGCCATGGAGAGTTCAAAGTATGGAGTTCACCGGAGAGTGTCGAAGAGTATGTGCATTTCAGTATATACATTTCAGTAAAAATAACTGGGGGCATGAGGAACTAAGCAGATTATTTGATGGGTTAGCAGCAAGCTTATCTGGAGCAATTTAGAGAAGCAAAGTCAGCCAACAGCTTGTTAATTTGATAAGTTATGTCCCAGAGTTTACTTAAAGAAATTGTTAAAATCTGTGCTTTCATATGGTTTACCGGTGTTTGTTCTCAGGTTGTGCTGTGTGAGCCAGCAGTGGAATTTAGCCTGTCAGTCACCTGTAGTCCAAAGTATTTTGAATAACCGTGCAGTTTACCCATAGTATAGGAATATTTCAGTGTACCTTACCAGATGATGAACAAAATAATCAGAAACAAAGAAAATGGAAAACCTGAAGCTCAACTTGGAAGAATCTGATAGTCTTGGTGGTCCCTAGACCAGGCAGGATGACAGTTAGTCTCTCTGACTTCTCATCAGTGGGGCTGCCCCCACTCAACTTTAGTCATTAACCTCCTTCCTGATATATGGTTTTGCTTCATGTTGCATAGAGCTCGTTTTCTGTGTGCCCATGGTGCTCTGGTTGCAGAAGGTGTGGAGGGTTATGCATGTTCCCCTCATGCCTCAACCGCTTGCATCTCTGTTAAGCTTTTCAGAGCTTTGCCCTTAGATGTGTGTTTGATTAATGAGGCTAAGGATATTGGATTGGGGCTTCATGGAAGGATTGTCTTGAAAGAAGGCAGGTCATTTTTCATGTGCTGGTGCTGACTACCTATTTCCTCACAGAAACAGAAACTGCCTTGCATATAAAGGTCCAGGAGGGATTTTTTCTTTTGTATTAGTATGAATCACAGATATTAGTAATTCTGCTTTCCAACTAGTGTTAGCTGAGACATCAAATATATGTAACAGATGCTTAAAGTTGCTGTGTGTTTAAGAACCTGTAAACAAACTTATTCCAAGAGGGATGTATTTACAGATATAACAATTTGAAAGTTTTTCTGTAACAAACAATATGCAAACACACATCTGAAACAAGTGCCAGTGCAAACACCAGTGTAAAGTTTATTTTGGCAAGATTTTATTTATTTTTTTTCCCCCAGTCAGCCTCCTGTTAAGATTTGAAACTTTAAAAAAACTTTGGAGTGATCTGCTTTACCCATCATTAAATTTCAGTGCTTACAGCCATGTTTAACATATACAGGGGTTGGGTATGATAGGTTTACATCAAACCCTCAAAGCAGGGTTCATAAGAACATTTGTGCTTAGAGGCAGCAATTCAAATTGTTACAGAAAATGAAAGCAGCTTCAGCATTATGATAGTCAACCTTATAGGGATTCCTGAACTTAACTGGGTATAAGCAAATGCTCCTGCTGTATGGATATTTTCTTCTCTTTTTTAATCACTGTAAAATATTTTCTTCTTTATAAAGGTCTGGCTCTCAGTGTCTTTCAGATGCCTGTCAGTGTATCACAGTAGCTCTTTTCATGTGTCCACATTAAAATTTACTGTATCTGTAGGGAAAATATTATAATTGGAGAACTTCCTTTTAAATTTTTAGGGGTAAAAATGTACCCATGAATTGCACCCTCCTTAACAATAGCAAATGCAATAACATGTAGGCTAAATCAGAAATGTGGATTTGATTCTCCCAGGCATTCAGTCACAATATTTATATTCTACTGTGCTATAAAAACGTGTAGAATTTACCTTTTGTGGCTGATACAAGCTTGAGATACAATAAGATCTTTCATATGCAATTTGTATAGCACAGTTTCTGCATCAGCATAACAATGCACTTTATTTTAGAGTATGTCTTCAGTAGGTGCAAGATGATGGCCTCAGAAAGCTTTAAAAAAAGCCACAAAGGGACAAGCCACAGTGACTTGTATATTAAATGAGAGTTTTATACATGAGGCTGGGGTTGCATTTTATTAGTTTGTTATTGCCTTATGTATATTTTATTTTTAGTACTCTTGTTGTGGTTAAAGCGCAGTCAGCCACGCAGTTCACTCACTCACTCCCCCTTCTTTCTTGCCCCTGCTCCCGGAGGGATGGGGGGGAGAATCGAAAGAATCTAACACCCACAGGTAGAGATAAGAGCAGTCCAGTAACAGAGGTATAACACAAACCACTGCTGCTACCACCAATAATAAGAATGAAAAGGGAAATACAAAGGAAGAGAATACAACCGCTCACCACCCGATACCAAGCCCAACCCAGGAGTGCACCCTTCTTTTCCAGGTAACTGCCCTCCATTTTTTTTACATCCTGGGCTTGACGTGCTGTGGTATGGAATACATTCTCTTTGGTCAGTTTGGGTCAGGTGTCCTGTCTCTGCTTCCTCCCAGCTTCCCCTCCTCCCTGACAGAGCATGAGGCTCAGAAAGTCCTTGGCCAGACCAAGACGTTCGAAGCAGTAAGTGAAAACATTGGTGTTATCAGCAGTGTTCCCAGGCCGAAAGCCAAAACCACAGCACTGTACCAGCTACTAGGAAAGAGAAAAAAATGACTGCTACTGCTGAACCCAGGACATACTCTTAAGCATCGCCTTTAAGAGCATGCTTCAGACTTTGTCTTTCTCCCTTTCACAGGTGTTTGTTTTCCTTGATTAGATCTAAAGGGCTTTCTTGTGTCCTTGGTAACTTTAGACCTGTTAAACCTCATTTCCTTCTAACTCTGTTTTCTAGCTCTTTTGATGAATTGTCTATTGCTTTGCTTCTCTTGACATCCTCAAGAGAGAGAGCAGGGAGTAAAGATGCTGTAGGTGGTCTAATACCCTCAGAACTTGACCACAGTGAAATACGGTGTCACCGGGGATGTACAGGGTCAGTTTGAAAACCCTTGTTATGGGTGAGAGTGTAGTCTGCTATCTGGAAGGAGCCTGGGTTCATGGGCAGTCTGTGATGATTGCAGGTCTCTATTTTCTTACAACTCTGCACCAGATTGCCTGAAATGTGCAATCTCAGCTTTTGTTTTTTCTCAGTAGTTCCCTTTTTATGGGTTTCATTAATGTTTTCTGTTATGGATGCATTAAGCTTGTTTACTTTCTATTTTTAAACTCACTGGGAAGAACTGGAAAAATACGGAGTTCATTATTCTCGAAATGCAGAATTATCAGACCTGTTTCTCTAAAATCATTGAACAAATCAATATTTAATGCAGGTATATTTAGATTGATACAGAAATCTGTAGATGACCAGCTGATTTCTGCATAGTTTTTTCTCCAGCTTGTTTAGGTGTCCAGTTAATTGTGTGTCCATGCTGTGAAATGTGAAATCATAAATCCACTGTAGAAAATACAGGACTGTCTAGTGTTTCTTTTCCTACAATTTAGAAAAGATAAGTCCTGAAGTGAAAATATTCATGGTAATTAGCAAGATACAATGAACGATGGGCTTAAATTTATATAAGAGCATTCATGCGCAGGGATAGCATTGGTTTAACGAAGTGCAAAGTGACTTCATGTATTCAGTTGTTGTCATTCATATGTATTGAACTCACTTTCCCCTAAGGTGCTTTCAGAAAACCATTCGATCTGTTTCTTTCTATGTCACTTTTTCCATGTTTAAGAATACCTTTGAATACTTTTCAGTTAATGAAATTTCATAATGGATTCAAGCCAAAAGTAATTATTCATGTTCTGTTCCTCCTCCTGCATGTGCCCCCATTACTTGTGCACAGAGGGGATGCTTAGCTTCATGCAGTGGAATGGATTTCTTTTTCTTAGGTTTGGGGGTTTTAAACTTCTATATGCTGTAAAAAAGTTTTTCTTCAGAAGTAAATGATTCTATGAAATGTGCTTTTTAACTGGCACCCTAGTGAGTTACCATCACCGACACAGTCTGTGACTCCAGTAAGTATGTCAGGTAACCAAATGATGGGGAGTTTGACTTGAACCAGTCACATCTAATGGTTTTCCGTGAGTGAGAGTACACTTTAAGTGACAGCCATGCAAAAATCGAGCACTTCACAGCTTACTAGATGTGGTAGAAGTAGGTTGTAACTCTTAGGAGAATAATGCTCGACAACATAATTGACTGGTACAGTGGTCTGAAAAAAAAAAAAGTAGCAGTGAAAAAAACCTTTCAGTAGTGTTTTAAGGCTTTATTAGTATATAGCCTTAAAACTATGTATCTACAAATCAGTTCTGAGATTGTGGTGGAAATTACTTAAAATAAGCTCCAATTAATTGAATTGAACACTGTGAATACCTTGACTCCACCTCCTCCCCAATGCTGAAATTTTTCAGAACAAATGCCGAGAACTGTGAGCAATATTTCTGTGACGCAGGTTAAGGATGTCCATATCCCTAATAGGGAAGGGGTGATGAATGTGAGGGTAGTCTTCCTCTCTGCATCTTGGAGATCTGCAACATAGGAATGCCTTGAAAAGTTAAGCTTTCCTTTTGAGAAATTATATAGAGATTTTTGCTGTGTACAAGAAATTGGCTCATCTGTCTGGTTTATTTGAAGAAAATTAGTAAGATTCATACAGGATGCTTCAAGAAATTTACTCTCCTTAGTAATGGTATCAAAACTGTGTTAGTCATAGAAAAGGTGCTTTGCTGTTATGTGCTGTAGGAAAGCTGTCTTCTGTTGACTAGTTGTTGCTGTGTCTGGTACCAGATGAATGCTGCTTCTGAGTTAAACTGAAGAGGATCTTTCTGTTATCTTCACACAGATTGCCCTAGTAACCAGCCTCCTTCTTGTTTAGTCTCCTTCAGTTGATTCTTAATTGAAGAACATGTGCATTAACTCATTCCCTGTGACTTTCCTAGTGGAATGCACATTTTCAGAACATAGTCTTACCAGAAGCTCCTTTGTCTCATCAACATACAACTTTTCACCCATTTTAACATTTACTTGATTTTTTTTTTCCAACAGGGTATTAAAAAAATATCCATACAGGTGCATACTACCAGAAGGGACCTTTTCACTTGTTAAACTTGAAAGCATACTTGGAGGGAGGGACATTACACATTTAAAGTGTACTTTCATATGGTACTACTGCCTTATTGTCTAATACCTGTCTCACTTAGATTGTCTTATAGTGTGGATTAATTATTTCAAGTTGTCTTATCCACATATTACCAGATTTTAGAGTTTAGCTTTTGACAGTGCGCCTGCTTTTTTCAACCTGCACTTAAAACATATAGTCAAAATGCATACCTTCTTATGCTTCTATTTCTTTTGGCTGTGTTGTTTTGTTTCTTTTACTGGTGCCTGATGAACTTATCAGAAGTTTTTACTGAAATGGCCTCTCTCTGATCTTGCTGACTTCTTTCACTTGTACAGATTTCACTGTACCGCTGGAATAGTTGAAACACTAGTTTAACACCAGAAAGGACTCACTAGCTTGAGAATCTCTGTTTCTGGAGTTAAGTCATAGTTGCATCTTCTGGAGTTTTATGAAAGGCTACTTTCTCATATGGAGACTGTGGAAAATACATTGCACATAATCCTCAAGAACATTATTTTCAGTAAGTGTCATACACCAGATGCTTTGAGACCTGTATAGTTATGTTTTTCTTAATTTTGCTTTGCTTGCTTGAGTCCTTAAAAGTTTCCCCACCTGCTGATAAATATAGGGTCATAGGAATTGCTGTATTGAGTCAGACCATCTGTTGTTTAATTAGGAGTAGTAAAAGATGTTTGGAATGATGATGCAAAAAAGTCTACAATAGGCAGTTATGACAGCTTCATGCTTGCAGGCCCTTGTCCTTATGGGGGACTTCAACCACCCTGATATCTGTTGGAGGGATGGTACAGCCCGGCACAAGCAATCCAGAAAGTTCCTCGA
>JAOEHY010022274.1:0-11904 GCA_025447955.1 Psilopsiagon aurifrons
CATTACTGAGCAGCGACTGAAACCATCGGTGTTATCAGCGCTGTTCCCGGGCTGAAAGTCAAAACCACAGCACTGCACCAGCTGCTAAGAAGGAGAAAAATGGCTGCTACTGCTGAACCCAGGACAGGTAGAAAGGACCACCCACTTAACGCATGCAAGTCTGAATCCCACCAAAGGCCAGTACACATTGCCTTAGACTCTCATTGGCATGGCAAAACCCGTAAGAGCTCAGGCAGTTTGCTCCTGTGGCATTAAGATGAGGTACCCTTTATGTAAGTTATGGCATGACCAGCAGTGTTACCAGTCTTTCTGAGTTGTTTTCATAAAGCTCTATCTCCTTGATTATAAAATTACGAAAGAATTTCTGCTTAAAAAGGAAGCTAAACTTGCACGTAAAACCTGTAGAACGTGACTCTGGCAACACCAGGGGTCTGAAGAGCTAATAGTAAAGATTTTAAAAAGAATCACACCCACAGAGGTCTTCATTTGAATCTCACGGTGCTCAACATTAGCAGCTCTGAGCTCCTCAGAGGTCAGGCAGTTGCATGAGCTGAGGTTTTGACCTGCCGGTATGGCAGGGTTGTTAGCTCAGGTTTGGGTTAGTGTCCTGCAGCTTGCTCTGGCTTTACACCCTCTGACTCAGGACTGGATCTGACCGTTGTCTGTCAGGACTTTGGGAAGAGTGAGGCCTTTGACACT
This sequence comes from Psilopsiagon aurifrons, assembly GCA_025447955.1. Classification (NCBI taxonomy): domain Eukaryota; kingdom Metazoa; phylum Chordata; class Aves; order Psittaciformes; family Psittacidae; genus Psilopsiagon; species Psilopsiagon aurifrons. The sequence goes on from JAOEHY010022274.1 coordinate 700, forward strand.
TTGATTCTCTAACTCTGATCGGGGGAGTTAGTACCAGCAGCCTTTCCTGCCCAAAGAACTGTGGGAGGTGAGCTCAGCCTTCATAATAACAGGATCTTTAGTATCAACCATTTCAAATGCTGTGAGAAAGACAGCTATATTGGCTCCAACGGGACCAGAGTCAGAGCGGGAGCAAGTTCGTATTGTTTCTTTTGAAGAGTTACACCTTCTCATAGCAGGTGAATTGGACCAAGAACTTTATGAAAAAAAACCCAGCAGAATAGAGTTTTTGAGAGCATTTGAGCTGGTTTATAAGCCCTCAGAAGCATGACCTTTAGATTAGGCACTGAGATGAAGCATCTGGAATTTAGCATTCTCTTTTTGGGAACATGGGTCTCTTGCTGCTCAGATGCCTCTAAGAGTAACATTGTGAAATTGGAAGAAGGTGCAAAAAACTCAATCTTTTCTTCTCATCGATTGGGAAAAGGAGTTCGCTTTACTCAGTAAACAGAGCTTTGATGGATTCCCTGGGTCCTTCCAGGAGCTGATCTGCTAAAATGACATTTTTATTACTGTTCATAAACTCCAATCTCTGGCTGCTGCCAAGAGATTAGTCATAAGCTGTGGGCAAACTTGCTGGTCCAGTGGCTCAACAGGCAAGGGCAGGAGAGGTTAGAGTTTAGAGCTCGCTGCTGTCAGGGATTGAGAAGGAGAGAATGATGTAGGTGGTGGATGGGGTGAGGACTGGGGAGGGGGGACACAGGAGGTTTAGCAAGCAGAAGGGCAGCAGAGGAGTGAAGGGAGGTATTTTCTGAGCTGTGGAGTTTCCCTACTAAAAGTCTCTCTATTCCCCATAGCAAAGAGGACAGCCTGGGTATAGTTAATGTTCTGGGTACATGAAGAGCGGTGGTAGTGTTCATATTAGTGGATGATCGACTTTAGAGCAATGAGCCCTGAGGGAAGGGCATTACAGGAATATAAAGATGTGAAGGGAAATTTGCACACAATTTTATTACTTTTTTTTTTTCCTTTTGAGAAGGTTAACTCTGTTCTCAGTGTGATGATGAGTCAGGAAATCCAGCTGGCTCTTGGATATTATAAGGGACTAGCTAGTAACTGGTGAAAAATGTATGGACTACTGGGACTGTAATATCAGAGGATTCTTCCTATGCCATCTCCATGCTTCTTTTTCTCTCACTTCATCCCTGTCTCTCCATTCCTTCTCTCCTCTTACCTGCTACCACTGATGTCAATGACTCTTCCTGTGAGATCTACTACAGACATCACCCCTTCTGACAGAAGGGGCATCCTTGCAAGAGGCAAACTTAATGCAACTTAGTGTAGCTTTGTTTCAGTTCCTAATGCTTCTCCAGCACCTACCTTCTCCTTTCAGGATTGTATTAGTACTATACAACCTTCACAGATTTTTAACATACCAACCTTTTCTACCAGCTGCTGACCAGAAGGTGTCCCAAAGGACAAGACCAATGTCCTTTCAGCTGGAACAGCTGAATCCTTAAGTATATATATATAAAAATGCAGTAGCAAACAGAATTCACTCTTTTTTTCTTTTTTTTTTCCCTCCCCTCAGCACTGCAGTCTTTCCTTTGTGCCTACACCACCTATCCCAGGAACCTCAAGCACATCTTCCACATCAAATCTCTCCACCTGGGTCATTTGGCCAAGAGCTTTGGCCTGAGAGATGCCCCCCAGAACCTGACTGCTTTTCCAGCTGCAGGCTCGAAGAAGAAGAAAGCCAAACCAAGACCAAAAAGGTAGGCCAAATTGATGTTTCTGAGCTGAGGAACACCACATGACAGACTGTGGTGTGCTTTGCTCCTCAAGGTGATGGTGCTTGCTCCAGAAATCCTAGAATGGTTTGAGTTGGAAGGGACCTTTCAAGACCAACCCCGCTGCCGTGGGCAGGTCCTGTCTGTTCCAGAGAGGCTAAATGATGTTGACCCATTGGTTTAGGTTGCATTGCGCTCTGAGCTGTTGTTTCATTCCCCTTTTTCTGATAGCTTTAGAGAGCCTAAAAATCACATTTATTAAACCAACTTGGTTGAATATTTGAGTTGGAATTCAGATGCTTTTTTTGAAGGAACCTGCTAAGTGTGGAGGTGCACCTACCTACACAGACTAGCCTGGGTTTGCTGCTGCTTTTCAATTTTCTGATCACTTGAAAAATATCATCTCCTGTGAGTCTTATGAGCAGGAGCAGCCTAGTTTTTATTTATTTATACTTCACTGAAGAGCTACCTTGAAGGATGAGGAAGGGTACAGGCAATATTCCAGAGCAAAGAATGAGACTTCCCATATATTGATTCTCTTTCTTGCACAGGTCGTGGTAGCTAGAGCTCCAGCAGCAGTTCTGTTGTCAGGGCCAAGCACCTCCATAGTAGAAACTTCCAGATTTTTTTCCATTCATGCACCCACTTCCAGTCGCATGGTCCTATGGAGAGCTATGATCCCTGGCTCAGGATCAACTGGACAGCAACTCTTTGTCCTCATCCCTCTCTAGGGAAAGGCTCTCACAGATACAGTTGTGCGTGTAAGTACTTGCTGTTGGTGTAGGGCATGGGATGATAAAAGCATCAAGGAAATAGCAGAAAAAATTAGTATTTTCACTTCTCTAATTTGAAGTTGACTGGCCTGCACATGATGAGCAAGGCTGTATAAGTGCTGATTTATCTCACAAGATGGTTTCTTTGTTCTCAGCCTTGACAAATACCACTGCATCAAAAGCAAAATATGTGGTTTACTGTCTTGAAAGGCCTTCTGTGGCCTCCTATGGTGTTTTTTATCACTTTTCTTACACTACACAGCCAATTTTTGTAGGCTTTCTCCTGCACTTTCACCAAAGGTTTCCTGGCTGTCAGATTTGCAACGGGACAAATGTGTCCATCCTCTCAGAATGTTCAGCTGCAACTTGGACTGCTTATTCTTCTCCCTGTGAAAGCATTAGCTTAGTGCCTGAGAGAAAGGGGAAGACTGCAGTGTATTTTGTTCTGTTATTAATTATATGAACGACTAGTTATGCAAGTACAAGCCCAAATCAAAAGGCAGATCTGCTGGTAGAAGTGATCCTCCTACAAGCTTGGTCTCTGCTGCCTGTGGATTTGAGTAGTTCTGCCAAAAGCATTTCTGCAAAATCCTGTGGGATCTTTCCAAGAAGAGTCTGTAGCAAACCTAGAGTTACAGCTCTGTCCCCTTTGGTGTGTGGACAAGGCTGTTCTGAGTACTCCTTTCTTGTGTTAGGAATTTGAGACTCCCTGATGCTTCTGGAGGAGCAGAGCCCTGAATCCTCTTCTCCACTTGAAACAGCACTGCAGGTGCTCAGTGCATCCGATCCTAGTTACTTTGAGTTGGTTCCGCAGGATGGATAATCCTCCCTTTTGAGATTACAACATTAAGGGCTCGCTGCCTTCCCTAGCACAGTGGCAGGATACAAACCTCTGCCTTGCCAGGAGAATCGCTGCAATAATTCAAAGGAGGAAAATCTTTTTCCTTTTATCAGTATCAGTTGTGACTCCTTATGTGTAATTGTTGCTGCAAAGTCCATTAGCAAGCCTTAGCCATTGCCGCAGTAATCCATATAATTGTTCCTGGGCTGGTGACATCTCTCCCACATCTTGTGGGGGGGGAAGAGAAGGAGAAGGGATTTTAAAATAGAAAGTTGGAGACCGCATTGTCCTGCTTTGAGAAGCCACCAGGGACAGGCCACTGATCTGCCTCCTGCTTCAGCTGACCCTCACCAGCAGATGGGCAACAGGATGGGAATGCCCCTGTGAGCAGGGGATCTAACAGAGCTTTATTTCAGGAAGAATAGCCTGATTAGCCGATAAAGAGCATGTAAGATGGTATGGGGTGGGCTTTGATGTCTTGCTGGCCCAGCAGGGTGTCAAGCTATGACTGACAGTAGCGTGTCATAGGATTACTTGGCCTGCAACAATACCTCTCTCTGTTCCTATGATGTTGCTGCTCTGTTAGAGCTACTTTTTCCCTTGTTACGAACCTCTTTTAGACTGAGTTCCTCCTCCCCAAGTCTTCATCCTATTATAGTACAGACAAGCTCAATATACAGTGGGTAGTTTATGCACAGGATGTGTAGGGTTGGGGGATGTGGAGATGTTAGAACAAATGGTCTGAGAGTGATGTGAAAGCTCATTTGCACGTGGATCATATAATTGCAGCTCAGGGAAAGTGGGCAGACTTTGCACAGGTTGGTCACACCTCAAGTGCCAGATTTCCAATCCAGGAGCATCTGGAAAGTTAAGAACCTGCAGAAATAGCCCAAGTTGTGACATGCAACAATTGTTCTTGCCTGTAAACCTTGTTCCAATGAACTTTCTCTGTGTGTGCTTAAAAAAAAAGACAAAATGGAGAGAAGATACGTTAGTATTTATAGGATAGTTTAGAAAAAGCGAGTATAGATTCAAATTCAGTCTCCACTGGCATAAATTCAAGATAGTGCTGTTAACTTCCAGAGGAATGCTTTTGATTTCACACTCAGAATTTAGCCTGCCATTTAGAAGACAAATGGCATTTTAATTGTAGAATGCAAGGCTTGAAATTATAATAGCATAGTCACAGAGCAATCTTTTTAATTATATTTCCTATGTGATACTGTGAGTGATGGTTGTCGTATTACACATTGTCTCCAGACATCCGATACTTGTTTTTAATCAGTCCGCGCACTAAAGCCTCATCTCTCTGCACCTGCCCAGAGAATAAAGAACAGGCGGTCCAGGTTGAAAGTGGGGTAAAAGCAATCATTAAATGTTTCCTTAAGAGGACAAAGAAAACTCTTCATTTATTTTGAAGTCTCTTTTTGTGCTTAGCACCTCCTTAGAGAGCATGCTTGGGGAAGGTGAGGCAGGAAGATAGAGAGCCAGGTGTGTGATGGTTCAGTGCTGAAATGTGGAAGCAGACCTCTCCTTCTGAATGCACATGTACAATCTTCATGTATGTTTTAGATCTCTTTGTGCAAACCAGCTGTCCCCTCTGCTGTGGTGGTTTGGTGCTTCTTGCAAAACCCCATCTGAAGATGGTAAATAATCGCTCATGATTTTTTATGAAAGTCAAAACGCTGCATTTAGGTTAGAGGTGAGCGCATGAACCAGATACTGTGTATTAAGTTACAGTAGTACATCAGCTTAGTAAGTGTCTGAGCTCATGCTTTTACTGAAGGGTAGATGTAGGGAAGCTGATCCCACTTCCATTGAGGGATTAACTGTCTTTCGTTCACTGCAGAGAAGCAGCATGCACAGGAAGTAGCTGACATGCCAGATAGACATGGGTTTTGACTCATTCACAATGCAGATGCCAAAGACCTATTGCCATTCCACCAAGCATCCCTGTGCTACTCAATCTTTTGCATTTTGGGTCAGTGGGGTTTTATGAAATTCTGTAGTGACTGATGGTCTGGTTTTGCCTTTTGAACTCTGGAAGGCTGGTGTACGTCCCCAAAGAGTTTCACTCTGGTGAGGAGCTGCAACTTAATTTGCTGTGTTTGTGAATTCAAGCTTTTACAAAGAAAGAAATAAATCTTTAAGTTCAATAGATTCTGTTGAACTCATTGCTACAGGATTTCTCTGATGCCAGAAATGCTCAGAAAGATTGAATATACATGTGAGTATCACATATATTCATAGTGCTATAACCTGTGCAAAAAAGCGAGTATAAAAATTAAGGTGAAAATCCCCTCATGCTTCAGAGTTACCATACTCCAACCCTTAATTAAAATGGTATGAAGAAAAAGTGTCCAGGATACTTCCATTCGAAGGAATTTATTTACATTATTAGTACACTCCTATTGCTCTGAATACGGACATCATCATGCCCTAAAGGTTTTGGCTTCAAGATTATTGTACTAATTCGTTCTTCAGCATTTAGTGGTCAGATAGAATTAGATTCCTGCTGGGAAATGTATCCTGTAACCCTGCGTGTCCTCTTTTGTATGGCTAGGGCAGCAGTCTCCTTTGGGTGAAAGCTAGTAGCCTCTTACCTTCTGTCTTACCTCGTATATTTGATTCCACTTTTGAACATCTTGGCATTGACAGTTTTGGAAAGACTAATGCTTCTATTGACAGAGCATGCGAATCAAGGCTGCAGCTGAGTCTCCCTGCACAGCAATTGTATAATCATTAGAAGCAGTTTCCCTGCCAGTTTTTGTGTGCCATTTATAGCTTTCCTAATATCACTTAATTAGTCAAAATGCAAGCTTGGAATTCTGCCCACTGGGAGTTTCCCTTGGTTTGGGCAGTCTGCTCTAGAAAATCAGACTGGAGCTCAGGTAAGAGCGTGTATGCATGAACTGGAATGCAAATGGACCCAAAAATTAGTGTGAGAGCCATGGCTGTTGTGAAAGGAAACATCACCGTCAGACTTCATTAAGGCAGCTCAGGGAAACAGGTGAGTCCTGCTTACTACATCATGCTGTTATAAAAAAAGTCCTGTCATGAGGTTTTGTAATTGTAAAATCTGTCTGATTGATTCCTGCATACAGCAATGCCTTTTGTTAGCGTCTTCTTTCCCCATGGCTTCAGCACAGAGCCTTTGCTTCATCTTTGAGCGAAATAATAGGGCTTGCACATGGAGCTGGAAAACTTCTGTGCTGTTTGGTACCCACCAAAAAATGATCATCTCTCTCTAATTGAAATATATACTGTCCTTTAGCATAGGAGAGAGCCTGACAGAAGCAAGAATCCTGGGAGGTTCCCAGCCTCCCAGAGGTGCTTTTGTCCTTTCCCTGCAGGGTGAAAACCAAGGGATAGTAATGAAGCTGTGGAGTTTTGTCTCTTTATGTGTGGCTGAAATACAGTTCACTTCAGTAGGGTTAAGGTGGGCTTTACTTAGCATGTCTTAGTATGAAGTCTGCTCTGATGGTTCAGGAACAGCACTTGATGCTCATTCTGACTAGGTAATAATTTTCCTTGAACTTCTCAAGCTAGGGTTTGCGTGAGCTCATACCGAGTAGCTAGGCCATCTGTTGACTTGTCCAGAGCAGTGTAGGATTGCTGATGAATTTCTTGCCCCAACCCCACAAAAAAACAGCAACAGAAAATCCAGACCCAAACCGGGTTGCATTGGCTGCAGATGGTTTGTCCAATGCTATAAGTAGAAAAAGCAGGTGTTGCAGCAGCCTTGGACCAGAGGTAACACAGCTCTGCTGCTGGCACAGCTTCAAAGAGCTGTTGGAGATGCTGTCAGTCAGATTGATAGTGCGATCCATGTTGAAATGTTTTCTGATAAATGAAACAGCCTTCTCTTGTCTGCTCCAAAGACACACCATGAGTCCTGGGACTATGTGTCAGAACTTAATACTTCTCCTTCCTCAGCTGGAGAAATTTGGGAGCCTTGGTTGTGTTGGTTAAAGATCACCATACTTGCTGCACTGTTGCACCAGCATTTCACACAGCTCAAGGCAAAGGAACAGACAGCAATGCCAGCCGAGTTGAAGGAGACATCTCTGAGAACAACCTCGTTCACCATTTGGGTAGAGGCTAGCAAAGGCATCTTCTAAGCCATCAAAAGATACCCAAGAAACCACACATGTATGTGGACTATTATGGCATGTAGGAGGTTTTGCCTTGGAGAGCAGTTTGTGATTCAGGTCTCTGACAAAGCTGGTGTGTCAATGAAACACAATTTTGAAGTGAAAATGCAAAATGATGTCATACTCTTTCATTGTTTTACTGCTGCCAGTTGGTCCTTTCACACCCCAATGTTTGAGAGTCTCCAAATCCAGGATGATGGTTTGTGTATTGTAATGAATTCAGTCTGATGAAATCAGCTGGTGATACTAAATCATTCTTACAATCTTACCAACAATGTGTGGGAGACGAGTGGGTTGTTACATAGCAACATATCAGCTTGTGTATGCTTTCCTTCTGTTTGTGACTTGGAGCTGTCCGTGTGATACTCAAAGCTTAGTTCAGTGTACTTGTCTTGGGGGCGTTTTTTGCCATAGTATTATAGTCCTGGTTACTCTACCATCTTGTTGCTACTGATTGTGGAATTCAGTGGATGGTGTCTTCAGAGCTCCCAAAGCCATCAGTCACCCAGGGTGTGTGGAAGTCACAAACTGAGTGCGTTGAATGTGTGTTATATGTAAGCTGGGTGAGACTTCTGTGGTGAGAGCAGAAGACAAAGCTGGAAACAACAGAGAGGATTTCAGGCTAATCACCTCTGCTGCGAGTATTGACCTGCTTGGGTTTTTTGCCTTGAATCTTTTCTGATACTCCTGAGCAAACCAAAGAGTTGAGAGTCAAGTGGCCAGAGAAGGAGGCTGATCCAAATCGTTCAGGTTTCCTCTGAGGTTGGGCAGCACGAGTCTCACTTGAGTTCACTGAGTTGGTCAGCACTGTGGCTCCTGAGATGGGGAAGAGGGGCAATGTGCTGGGAGTGGCTCTGTAGGTGGAAGTAGAAGAAAACTGAAGCAGAGGAAAAATTTTACTCTCTTTCCTTCCCTGGACACGTTTTGGCTCTTCTTTCTTCCAGATGCTCCTCTTCTGCCTTTTCATCATTCAGGGCTGCCTTTAGCAAGATTCACAAGTTTCTCATGTTTAAAGAGTGAATAAAATTATTCTAGTTTTCTGAAGGAGGACAGAGCTTTATTGTCTTTAAAAGTTTCTCTCTAGCCTGGTCTTTCCCAGACTTTAAGGATATAACAAAGTCATTTGGGGACAGTTTCTCTGTTTCCTTATTGTCTCTCTGCTGAGGCTCTGAGTACCAGTTTTTCTGAGGTTGGAGCTTAATTACAGATGTGCACAGATAGGTGTAAACCCAGGTCTTTTATTCCTTCCACTGTCTCCATTAGAAGGAGAGGGGGTTTCTTAGACCATACCAAGCAATTACTAGGCTTTCTGCCTTCCCTTCCTCACTGTGCAAAGCACCTTTCTCTCCCCTTGATAATGAGGCAGGTAGATCTTAGAATGGTATGGCTTTTGCCCTGTACCTCAAACATAAATCCCAAAGCAGTGGTTGGTCTGGGGTTAAACCTTGCAAATGAAGGGGTGATGTGTCCCCCACTTGGAGTTAGAAAGTGATGCTTACTCATCTCTCCTGACTGCTCTTGACTACTTACCAATTCCCATCTGTCTTTGATGGGAGTCCTGATATCCTGGTTCTGGCACAAAAGAGCAGTAGTCCAGTGGTGTTTCTGCCTGGCATCCTATGTGTCACAGTACTCAGCACCCAGAGTGCTGGACAGTAACACAGGGAAGTCAGATCGCTTGTGTTCAGGGACCGGTTCTTCCTAACTCATATGTTGGGGCTGCTTTCTTTTCTGAGTTACGACTTCTCTATTCCTGTCTCATTTCCCCCCAGCTAATCAAAGTAGCTATTTTCTCATCTATTTGAACATTCCTTTCTCCTTTAAGCCCTGCTGAAGTCTTGGCACTGTAGCACGTTGGGATGGGTCAGTCATTACTGATTTTTTTTTTTCTCCTGTGAGTTCCCGTTAGCTGCACTGTTCTGTAATGCCCACCTAAATACTGTGTTTGGAGGCAGGAATTTAAAGGGATAGGGATTTTTCTGTCCATTATCAACGTGACGTGTTCTCATTAGGGCTCAATATACTGTGATATCTAGACATGATATCACAGAAAGAGATGCTGACAATCCAGGTGTTTATCCAGTGATGGGAACATGGATTCTGTCTGTGTTGCAATTGCATCTTGAATTCACAACTTTTCTGTGAAGCTTTTTGCCGTAGTATCACCATATAACTCTCTTAAATCAGCATCACACAAGCCTTTGGCAACAGGGAAAGTGCAGTTATCCCAGGTTATGAAGTGGGAGAATGGACATAAAGGCCAAAGAGATTAAATACCTTGCCCAAGGATGCTCAGGAGTTGAGTGTCAAGGTCTTGCTCTGTTCTCTTGGGCTTTGTCTCATATCCACAGGGCACCTTTCCTCACTGATGTTATCTTGGCTGCTTTGGCAGAGCCCCAGAGACTTTCACCAGTTGAGCTGAGAGGGGAATTTGCAGGGTTACAACAGGAATCAGAATCCAGGCAGGGATCCTGACCTGGGGCATTTTTCCTGATGTACTGTCACTGCAGACTCTAGCTATTGCTGGTGGCTCTTCCATCTCATGGTTACACGGGGCCTTGACAGCTGCTTTTCTTCTCTCAGCGATCAGTACAGGTTCCACAGCATAGCTCCATTGATTTTTGTGTCCCTGGTTAGAGGGAGAAACCTCCCTTTTCCCTGCATCCTGGCTTTTCTGTGTACAGCTGATCACCACAGCAGGGGGTATTGATTTACTAATTGGGCAGTGATTTCACCTGATTGATAATAAAGTGTTGGACATCCTCCCTGCTGAGCTGAAACTCAGCCCACAGCTACTGGTGGATTACTTGTCCTTTTGCAGTGGATAGTTCCCTGTTGTTAAGTAAACTGATCTGTTGCTTGGTAACCCTCAAATTACTGTAGTAAATGCTTGGAGACACAATGAAAGTGTCAAACAGAAACTTTATCAAGTGATGGAGGGGGCTGAGCAGAGGATACAGCTGCATTATGAAGTTCTTGCAGCAGAGCTGGGCTGGTTGAGGGCACCCACAGACACCCCTCTGTGCTGCTGGGGTTTGTGCATTCGGGAAGGCAGTTGGACAAGGCACATCTGCTGTGGAGGTGCTGCAGGAACAGCTCTACCAACAGCACATTTGCTTCGTTAGCAGTATGGTTGCTTTTGAGTTCATTCTGTCTTTTTGTCTCATTTCTATGGGTTCAGGCTGTGTGATAGATGTGTGTGTTATTTCTCTGATATGTCTTGTCTCTGGTCCTTCTGCTTGAACATTTAATTAGTGAGAGAATGGAAGCTACACTGAAGGTAGCAAAGTCTTCTTGCCTGTGTATTCCAGGCTTTCTCTTCTTGGGAAAACTGTCAGTGGTAATCATCACACCATCCTTTTTATCATTCTGATCCATCCTTCCAAACCCACTCCAGTCATCAAATCCATCTACACAGAGGTGGAAAACAAGCTGTGTAAAAGGGGGCAAGCAAATACCCCAGATAGCCAAGAGTTTGCTTCCCTCGTCTTCTTTGTGTGTTTGGCCTAATGAATGGGTTGATCTCTTGCTGCAGCCAAAAATGCTTCCTTCTCCTGTAATCCCCAGCACAGTTCTGGGCACCTGGAAGAACTATGCAAAACCATGCTATATGGTGTCAACCTTCAGGACTGCTGAGGTCTGTGTGTTGTTGTAAATGCACACTGGCA
>JAOEHY010022275.1:0-16985 GCA_025447955.1 Psilopsiagon aurifrons
CACCCCACCCCCAGCATCTTCCTGTGAAAAATGGACTTTATTCTGCTGAACTAGGCCAGAACAGGCAATAATTTGGGAGGTGGGGTAGAGAAAGAAATTTACTGCTTTTTGCATTGATTCTCATTCGATTAAACCATAAAAGGAAGATACACAAATAGGGGAAATTTTTCCTGAGTACAGGGAGAAATACTGTCAGTGCTGTTTTTTTCTCCCATATCAAAAGGAAATGTTTCTTCTCCTTTGTCACTGGGTGTTTGGCTTCAGTAACATGATCTTCACAAGTGGAATCTATGCAAAGTTGAGTTTTACTCCTATTCTGAGTAAACTTCATCCCATGGTGCCCAGGAGGCTGCTAAGAACCTTGGCTTTCTTCTGCTCCCTCGCAGCAGGCAGCAGTTGTGGAGTCTCTCCTCTGGGTGGCTATGCTGCAGCACCATTTCTTTTCCCATTAATCTGTGATTTAGGCAAGTCGTTACAGTCTTTCCCTGCAGGGTCAATGGTATAGATTCTTTTTGTGTGATTTTTTATTGATGTAAATAAACACTTGTAAGTAGGACCCACATTCATCTCTCCACTGACCATAAAGTGGAGGCCAGGATCTTAGGCGGTTTTGTGAACTCAGCACATGCCTGCTGCTTCAAATGGTCAAAAGCCACTCGTAAAAATCAAGTTGGAATTTCCTTCCTATTTTAAGCTTGTACTGGATACCTGCGAGTGCAAATGGACTATTAGAAATTCATGCAAATTGTTAAACCTGAGTGGGAAGACAAATAATACCGTATGCATTTTTATGTCCTGGAATCCAAGAATGATTTGAGTTGGAAAGGACCTTTAAACTCATCCAGTTCCACCCCCTGCCATGGGCCAGGCCACCTTCCACTAGAGCAGGTTGCTCCAAGCCCCCTCCAACCTTTTCTTATAAGCTATGTACTTGATTTTTGAGAAATAAAATATCCCTAGTGTGAGAACTGCAATATTTGAAGCTCCTTTTTCATCTCTGTTTGAATACTTGAGAAGTAAAGTTTTGGTACATCACTCACAGTAACTATTTCAGGGATGGCCTAGGATCATTGTTTAGCAGAAATACAGACTGGTTTGAATGCAGAAACTGCATAGGATCCTATTCAGAAATATCCATAAAATGTATTTATTCTAGGATGAAAAGTGAGAAAAGAAGAAATGTGTCTGAAAACTGCTTGGCATGGTAAAGTGAGACATTTTGGAAACAGTAATGATTAGAATGACATAGAAATCTGTGCAGAGGGGTTTAAGTAAGAGAAGGGGGTGAACGAAGGACTAGGATATCCTGGTCCTGTGGAAGTTATTGTGCTTTTGGGCAATCTTTTGCCCTTATCACTTATTGTTTTGTTAATTTTTAAATCAAGCTGGTTTTGCCGTCATGTTTTGTTCTTGTGCTAGTAAGATGTCCCAAGGAATACCAAAATTAATGACAAACTTCAGTTTCAAGTCTATAGGCACAAAAGCACATAAACATCGCTTTTCTTACTGCTGAAGCACATCCTCCGAGTGAATTTCAATAGGTCCATAAAAACACTGGTAAGAAATTGTTCAAAGCAAATAAGCCCATCATTTTTCTTCTGAAAACCATGAAACGTGCTGGTATCTAGCCAGAAACCTCTTTTGGTTAAAATCAAGCAAGCAACCAAAAATACAGGAGGTGAGTCATTATTATTTCAGAAGCTCTGGCTTGCATCAGTTGATCAGCAAACAGGAGGGGAGCAGTTTGTCCTTTGTCACAAGGGCTTTCTGCTGAAAGTAATGAGGGCTTAAATGTGACTGAGTACAAAATACTGTCCGAAGTAGGTCAAGGGAAGAAAATCTTTAGTGTCTGCCTGCAGCCCTTCTCACCTCTGGAACAGGAGAGACCAATGAGAAACACCAGCTTGTGGCCCAACAAACACAATTATTGTGTACTGTGTCTTCATTTGGATGCCACGCTCAGTTAATAACCAGATCCCCACCATACTTCTTTATTGCTTAGGCTGAAGGAGAAGGTAATTAAACTTAATAGGTATTGCCCTTGCTTTAAGGCCACTACACATTTAAAGTTGCCAGCAAAAGTAATTAATACTAATCGAAGTCATGAGTCTTACACAAAGACATTTGTATGCCAAGTAATCTACAACGTGTACTATCTGGAATAAATTATTTATATTCTTATCAATCCTTATGAACATAAACTTCCTGCTTCATGGAGTTTGTTCTTTCTCAGATCTGTAGTGAATTTTCTCTTCGGCATGTCTCTGAATGCTGCTTCTCCCCTGGGGTTTCTTAAGCAAAACCAGAAGTTCACCACAGATTTGATTTCTGTGAAATGTTAACACCTTTTAATTTGAATGAAAGCAAGAATTTAAAATACGGATTTCTGTGTTGCAAGTTCTGATAATGCTGGGCCAGCACTGGGCAGAGCTAATGGACCGTATGGCTCTTTGATATTCACAGAGGGGGGGACTTGTATTATCATTACAAATATGATGATGCCAACATCTTAATGCAGCATCAATTTCTGCTCAGCAAAGGCACGAGTACAGCTAACTGAACTCCTCAAGAAAGCTATGACCACCATGTTCAGTTGTAGCTATATGATCTTTGACTCATGATAGACAAGATTTTGCCTGGAATTAGTGTCATGTTTTCCTGTCGTAAATCGTTTTCTACCTATCTGCCAGTCAAGCTTGGCTTGGTTGCTTACTGCATGGGAACAGATCAATTTCTGCATTGAAGTAAGACAGAAATTACTTCTAATTGTTTTCTGGGGGAGCCGTTAGATCATCCACATGAAACTAAGCCTCTACAACCTTGGTGTGTTGCCATGAATAACCCATTTCACTACTTTAATGACCCAATCATTTTAGTTCTTGCAAAAATGAACGAGTAATTCTCTCCAACTTCCCAAGGACAAGAAGCCAAATACCTACATGTATTCTCTCTTCTGTCAGAATGATGTCAAAATACCAGTCTGCCAGATGCAGAACTACTTCCTCAGCTTGGCTGGCTAACTCTGAGCAGAAGAGAAATTGCACTGCGTCAAGCAATGCAGGGAGAGGAGGGGAAAACTCTTTTTTCCAGCTCTGAAGCATGGATTAAAAACTCTGAGTGGCAAAAAGTGAAACATCTGCCTTAGACTGCAAACTTTAATCAGTCTTAGGAAGCTGTATGTTTTCTCTGAGATTGAGTTTGTCCAGCTTTCAACATTGAATTGTCATTATACTTTTCCCTTGATGTCAAATGTTCCCTGGAACCCAACATCCCCGTGTCTCTGTGTGTGTGTGTGTGTGTGTGTTCGCTACTGCTGTATATTGCCTTTAGGCCAACTTAGCAAGCTCAGCTCAATGAGCTTTACACATAAATAAGGTGTGTTTTATTTTTCAGTCACTGCGTACATTCTGAGTCCTTGTCACTTCTTCCCAACACTTGCATGTCCTTCTTGAAGTGTGAGGCCAGACAACGAGTGCAGTATATTAACAGTAGCTTTGCTGATGTTGCTTTAGGAGGCAATATTACCAATATGCTGTTCATCCTGCCTGTTGAGTCTTATGGGGAGCCTGGGTAAAGACAGTCAAGGTCCCACTGGAGAAAACCTAGTGACAAATGCCCTTAATGTTATTTTAGGCAATATGTTCTGTCTATACAGATATTGACAAAAATGCCTTTAAAAATTACTAGGCATCAAGAAGGTTACTGAAGGGAAATGAAGATCCATTGATTTCTTGCTTTACAAATATGCTATTTATCCTATTTAGCAGTTGCAGTTTTCCTGCAGTATCTCTTGTAAGGGTAATTGTCAAACCGGTGGAATTAATTATGTGGCCAGGAAAGTCCTATGGACATTTGTATAAGGAGAGGGAAAGAAGGGAGGGAGCAATCCTATGGCTGCTGATGAGCATCTCTCTTCCTTTCAGCTGCATGGAAGCGATTCATGAGCAGAGGGATGCTGCTGGGCTCCATTATCTGTCTTTCATGTCCAAGTGCCTGATTCAAACCTATTACTGTGAAAGCCCCTCCATGGAGGCACATAACAGTCTCCTCATTTACCCATGCACTTGCAAGCACTTTCAGGTACATACATATGTGTGGCTTCACTGTTTATGAAAAGGAAGAACAAGACTTTAGAGAAATGCCCTGCTGTGCAGGACAAGATATCAGCTTTGTTCTTTGCTTTTCATTTGGCAGTGCCGCAGCAGAATCTGTTCTTATTTTTCTCTTCCATCTCTTTTCTTCCACAGCTTGACACTGAAGCTCGGTTTAGGATTGTCTTTGCAGTGTATTTTGTGTTCTTTCTTTCTCTCATCTTGAATTTTGAAATTGATGAGCTCCTATACCCCTACTTTTGTCTTTTGAACACTGAAATGGTAATGATTGATATGACTTCTTGTTTCTCTTTTTTGTTTTCATGGAGCAAGCAGATAGAATCAAAGCAGCATCTCTAATGTCACAATTCAATGAAATATGTAAAGGAAACTGCCAGAGGCTGCTCAAAGTGCAGTCCTATCACAAAGTCTCCAGATCTGTTTCCAAAGACTACAGAGCAACAGATATGGGAAGGATCTTGAACTACTGACTACCAGGCAGCTGGGATATATACCAGCCTAAACCAGTGGAAAGACTTGGATGTGATCTTGGTTTATTCCAGAGGCAAAAGGTCTCAAGAGAAAGTAAATGAGACATGAACCTCATTCTGCTGGCAGAGATCCACCAGCTGTGCCCCATGGCTGCCTCTCTAACCCCATCTCCAGCTCTGTGGCAATCTGCCTTGCCATTCCCTTCTTACAATTTATTTTCTCCTTAGATGACCAATCCCTCTCAGGTTCCCTCATAATGTAGTCTAATCCTTTCATTTTTGAAGACTTGTCTCTTTAATTAAGTTGCTAATTGGCTTTAATAATTCAGACCTTTGTTCTGTCTCTGTTCCTGGTGCCTGACAGGTTGCTTCATTGCCTCTTCTCCACTTTCATCCTCTTCTGAGGTCTTCATCTCTCTGCCCTCCCACCTTGACTCTTCCCCATAGCCTGAAAAATTTGACCCCGCTTTTAATATCTGTGCTGGCATTTCATTTAATGATGCTATTACACATTCTTGAAGCCCTTTTCACTCAGATTCTCAGGGCTCTATTGGTATCAATTAATTCCCGAACACCTCCATTTTATCATGCAGATTTTACACATGAATAAGCTGGGGCATGGAAAAGTCAGACAGTGCTCCACACCACAGACAGAAGTAGCACAGCTTAAAAAGTGATGTGTTCTTCAGTGCTGCTGAGCATCTCCGGCTCCTCTAGGCTTTGTTTGTAGCTCTAAGTGGTAAAAATCAATCCAGAGTAGATTTAATAACCCTGCACTCATCCATTTCCTACATGTTGAGGGGAATGAAGCACCTCTGATGGTCCGTGCATTTACAGAGTGCATAGCTGAAGTTAGCATGCTATTAAACAGAGTACTTCAAAGAGGAGCTAAAGAGTGCAGGATAACATTTAAGCTCCTGAGATAAATATCACTGTCCTGAGCATCCAATGACACAAACATTTAAACATCAGGCAAACAGTCTTACAATCTCATTTTGGGCTCTTCTGCTTTATCTTGTTCAAAGTAACTTGAACACATTTATCACAACAGAGCTGAAATTTGCCACTTTGCTACCAAATCCTTTAATGGCTTTTCCATGTGACCAGCACTGCAGGGGTCTTGTTTTGATGTTCAACAAGAAGGACACATAAATGTAAATGCCTTGCTCCTGACTCTTCCTTTTTGTTTTAAATTGAATTAATGAGTTTTCATGTCAATACAAATCAGATAAATAGCCGGAAAAAAACTTGTTAGCCTCTTCGTGGTGTTTTGGATTTTCCTAGTTTGCTTGGCTTGATTATGCATTTGTTGACAAAGGGAAAGGGAAGAAAAAAATCCATCACAATTATGCACATTTTGCTGCAAGGCTTGAAGGGGCAATTTGGAAATCAGATTATAAAGTGGTTAAGTAGATATATTAAAAAATGGCAAGAAAATAAAGCTCCTGCTTTTAAATTGTCAGACAAGTGCCTGTGCACTTCCTTTGTGTATGTCATCAAACTGAACAGTAAAAGAATCTTCTACTATCTAAAAAGAATCTGAGCTAATATCTGGAGATGACCATGAGGGATTTTCCTCCAGTTTCAGACCAGACATGATGGAACATGATGAGTTGGTAACTGCAAAAGGCTTGAGGAGACTATTCCCTCTTCCCTCACTGCTTGAAGGCAATGACAAAGCACATGGTGGTTAACTGTGGCAGGTCAGGGGCACTAAGAAGATTCACATTGAAGTGATGGCATAGAGCAAGAGGTAAGCAGGGAAGATGCGCATAGATTGTGATTCTGGATGCTGCAGAGAGGAGAGAACAGATGCATTTTTCTTTATCTCTCAAGTTAAGAGTAGTGACATGTGGCCAAGCAGCTTCGTTCTTGCCCTTTCAGATAGCTCCTTATTTGCAAATAGCCAGCACTTGCCTATTAAAAAGTAATAATGTGGCAAATCTTGGCCCAGTGTGGCACTCAGATAATGAGCTCATTCACCAGAGGTTTCATGTTATGGTCAGGGAAAATGCTCCTCAATTAGGACTTTTCTCCAGGAGGAGAAGGAAGTTCATGAACATTAATTTGTCTCTCTGATCTTTACCCCTTCTGACCGCTTACAGTGCAGGACACGCTCCTACAGTCAGCAGAGTTTTCTCCTGAGCTTTCTCTAGCTCCTTCTCCCCTCTGTTCAAAGCTTGTTTTCAAGGTCTAACAAGGAGGGTGGCAGTAGCCAAGCCAAACCCTGTGCTTGGAATCGCTCAATGGAAAAGACGTGCCCATTCATGCATATTTGATGCATCACTTCTAAAAATAAAAGGACCTTTTTATTTAAGAACAATGCATTTTCCAGTTTAGGTTGGAAATAAATCAGATGACACTGCTATTCCAAGCTGTCTTCATGCACCTTTGACTGCAGGGTGCATCTTTTCAAGCGATACTTATGAAAGAGGAGGGCGAAAGTTGCTTTTTATCTTGTTGCAGGGTTCTTCTCTGTGACACCATAAGATGCTGGTGGTAGCCTGAAGGAAATGATGGCTGTTGCAAGTCCTACACTTGCCCAGAGAAGCTGTAGCCACTCCATCGCTGGCAGTGTTCAAGGCCAGGTTGGGCAAGCCTTGGAGCAACCTGCCCTAGTGGCAGGGGTTGGAACTGGATGGGCTTTAAGGTCCCTTCCAACCCCAACTATTCCGCAACTCTGACACAGCAGAGCCTTGGAATATAAGAGTATAAAAGGACCTGCTTTCTCAGTTTTCAGGAAGGGAACAGTGCCTTTTCCTATGAGAAACCTCTGCCCCATTCGCAGGCAGATGCCTTCACGCCTGCAGGTAGTAGCGCTGCCCCTCCGCAGCTCGCTGCTGAGCTACAAGATATGTAATTATTAAAGGAATTTATCTCCTCTTCCCAGGATCCTGCCTACCATGGCAGAAAAACATCCCCAATAAGGTGATTGAAACAAAATGGGAAGGGAAGGGAAAGCTTTTTGTGCTCAGTGACGCTCCACAGAGGCAGAGATTGCCGTTTTTCTGGGTGAAAGTGAGCTTCGCTCACCTGAACATCAGAAGCTCAGGCTGAAACTCTGGATTAAAATGAATTCATAAAGCAACATGAATTAGGGGACAGATCCAACATTTCCACCCTGCAGGACTCTCTCTGTCACTGTGTTGGTTTTCTCTCCCTCTGCATATGTGTATACCCTTGTATTTTCCTTGTAATTGTTGGGGGAGGCTTTCTCTCTTCTTATTTTCCCTCAGTTCTTAGAGTTGTAATCCATCTCAGACCACTTGAAGGCACTCTTTCATGCTTGCCATACCCATAATGATGGCTTCTGTTGCGCAGGAGCTACTTTCTGTTTGCTGCCGTATTCAACCCTTTGTGGAAGAATGGATATTGTTCATTTGTCTGTCTCACACCGTTATTAGGAGATGCAATGCAAGGGTGTCCTTTCTGAGGCACAGCTCCTGCTGTCTTAATAAGAGAGCAAGAGATGCAAGGTCTTCCATGCATTAAGAGGAAGGGAGGAGAAAGCAGGAGCAGCATCCTTTTCCTCCATACCATCTGTCAGTGTGTCTCGTAGTCCTGAACTCCCTTCACCTGCACAAAGGCAAAGGGCTGAGCTGTGCCTTTGTGCGCACATTGAATGCAGATGTTTCTGGTTACCGTAGCTTTATTTTCTTCTTTTTCTTAGCCATTTGGCATGTTTTGTCTGAAATCTCACTTAGGCCTCTTTTCTTGGTTATTCCCCTGCAGTTTTGTATAGACCAAAGGGAAAATAAAATACATTAACTTACAGGGGCTCTCCAGAGCAGTAGAGTTAAGAGGGTGCGCTGCTGGAATGACTGGTGTGCAGTTTAGAAGGTTGCTAGAGAGGGCGGTAAATTATATCATGTGTGGTTCATCAATTATATAGATAAAACTGTGAAGGAGAGTGGTTTGTCAGAAAAGATAAGAAAAGAGGGACTGAACCTAGATATATGTTCTGTGCTGATGATCTGGTCGTGTTTAGAAGGGAAAGGAGTCACTTGTAGAAGCCACTTAATAAATCTAATGGGTATTGGAAGGGACAGGGTAAAAAAGAGCAAGGATAAAGTGTTAAGTATGCACACGGTTGCAAAATCAGTGCCACTTTTCTTAGAGGTTGCTAATGACTGAAAGTGTTGTCTGGAAATAACGCACAGCTTGGATTTCCTGGCGCTCCTCCTCTTCCCTCACCCTGATGTTCATTTCACCCCGTGCCCCTTTGCAGTGGGGGGGCGTGGGGCAGAGCCTCAGCGCCTCACAGGCAGCAGCAGGGAAAGTGGAAAACAAATCCCCCGTCATAACTCTTGTCCCACCGGCATTTTTCTGGAGCAGAAGACAAAACGACTTCTTATATGTCAATGACAGAAAGTCCTCCGAGCTGTATTA
This sequence comes from Psilopsiagon aurifrons, assembly GCA_025447955.1. Classification (NCBI taxonomy): domain Eukaryota; kingdom Metazoa; phylum Chordata; class Aves; order Psittaciformes; family Psittacidae; genus Psilopsiagon; species Psilopsiagon aurifrons. The sequence goes on from JAOEHY010022275.1 coordinate 8,972, forward strand.
GAGAAGGACCCTGTGCAAGGGACAGTGACAGGGGTAGTTTTTCTTCACTGAGTTGCTGTATGGTTTTGGTGAGGTCCTTTAAGAAAAGAATAAAGGAAACTTTACCAAAATAAAAGGGGAGAAAAGGGAAGGCTGAAATGTGCAGCTGTCTTTTGTGTTAATAAGCTATCCATTGGTCATTTAATGGTCTCATTCCTGACCATCAGTCTGTACTACTCATAGCCCATGGATGGGATTGGAGGGGTGTTTCATCAGGGACCTTAGCACTGAAATTAAGCAAAACCAGGCTTAGTAACAACTGCTATCTGTGCACACTGTTTGTGGTTTTATTTGCCAAAAGATGGCAATATCCAAATACATAAGATTTTCCAGAGGGTGGAAAAATAGAGTTTGTCACTGTACTGTGACCACTGCCACCTCTGCTCTGCCCTGGCTGGAGGACACTGTCATCATCCAGGGCTGAATTACATTTGCTGTCACTTGATGATTATTTATAGAGCTCTTCAAGCTGAGCACTTCACTACTCCTGGAGGGTCACTGCTTTCTAGACCAGATGTCAGTGTGTTGTGCCTCCTCCCAAACATCTGGGGTGACTTTAGGGCAGAGACACTGCAGTGCTCACTGGGGCCATGCAACGAGCAAAGCCTCACAGGAGAATTCAGTGGGCAGTATTCCATCGACAGCAAATGTGTTTGAGAAAATTCACTTTAGCTACAAATCTGCATGACTCTTCTGAAATTACATAAAGTTACATCCTCAGCCAATTTGGGCCATTATTTGATTTTATGAATTGTATTAAGACGGTATTTTTTTTTACTATTAAACAAGAGTATTTCCCTTTTCTTATATCTTGCTGCTGACAGAAGGCTCTCACACAGCAAAGTTTACCTTTCATTTGTTCCTGTGTAATATCCCATTAGGTCTGCTGAGAAATACCATAGTTCTTGTGCAATGTCAACACCTACTTCCATTTACCTTTTCTCTTCAGAGAGCACAGCATGAATCCCAGATGCTGCAGCATGCTGCTGTCCTTGACCCATTGGAGTGCCGAGAGAAAGTAATTAAAGGAAACAAACTGATGAGGATTTAAGGCTGGTAAAATGGGCAGCTTTTGGTTTTCTTTTTCCCTGTGGCACTGGTGAAGCTCACCCGGCAAAGTGAGGCTGAAGGGTTTCCAGAAGGGGTCATAGGCTCTGTATTGGAACTTCCTGAAGGATGAAAGTCTGGATGATTTTGGGACTGCTTAGTTTGGTTTTCCAAATTCACTCTTTAGAGTTTGGATCAAACAGACCTCCGAGATTTCTTCTGTTACTAAATTTTCTCTCCTGGGTGAAGAGATAGGAAAGGTTAAACAGGAAGATCCCATCTAATGTTTTTATCTAGGATAAAACAAGAGAATCTACCCGCAATTTGTTCTCCTCTCTACCTGCTGTCTCCAGATAAAAATCTACTGTATTTTTTGTGGAATATATCCAAGCCATGAGATGCATTTCAGATACTTGAATAATTCAAGTACTGATGCACACAACAGCTCATATTTCCCTGATATAGTAACACAGATGTTATTCTGTTAGTTTTAAATGATTTATTCCCATGTGTTAATAAAACAATGATTCTGAAAGATTCATCCGGTCTCCTGGAAAACTGGCGTACTCCACCAAGTTTTCACAGTACCATCTGCAAGTAAATCCAATGCAGACACATGCTTTTGGGGTTTCTTTACAAAGATACTCTTGCTTGAAGCGTTTCTTAACCAGAAAGACTGATGACTGGTGCAAGATAACTTCCAAAAGGTGCAGGACACATAGGTTCAGCTAGAATCAATATTTCTGCCAGGTATTTTGGCCTTTATCTTCCTTTATTTTGTTTCTGGCTAAATAAATAAAGAGGGCAGGAGCTCAACATCAACCAGCTCTACTGGACTCTGAAATCACTGTGTACATGTTTACTGTATGAGGTCTGGGGAGTCTTATATAGACCCAGAAAATGCATTTGTTTCCAGAAAACTTGAAGCCTTTCCCATCACAAGGGTTACTTGAGATATCTGGGAAAAGTCTAATAAGTTTTCCTTATTTTACACACTTCATTGGATTTATGCTTTTCAGATTTCTTTCTAACTGATGAGGGGGTCCTTTTGACTGCTGCTGATCTGGCTTGATGGGTACTCATGGATGGATGGGCTTGGGGCAGCTGCTGCTGAGGAGGCCATCAGGAGTAAGAGCAGTGGTAAGAGATAAGCCTGCTTGTTAAAAGGGGAGCTGCAAAGGTATGAGGATACCAGTGGTCTCAGCGGCTTATACTGGAGCTAAAATCCTTTGTAGGAGCTGTTCAGTGAGGGAAAAGAAGGGTAGCTGTGATTTTGTCTTCAGCTGGAGCAGTTGGTTAGAGAACTACGGTTTGCCATGCTGGGATGCTTGGGAAGCAAAGCAGAGGGAGTGATTTCTGGAGAGAGAGGAATTAAGGTGAGTTCTGGGGGCTTTATAAAGTGAGAGGCTGCATGAGTCAGATGATCCCTAAGAGCTGCCAAACACACTGAACAGAAGAAATAGATGTGTGGTCAGAGATGCTGGAAGCCAAGAGCTGGGCTTCCAGCTGCAAAGCGGCCTGCTTCGTCTGGGGGTTATGGGAGGAGCAGATGATGCTGTGCTAATTCATTTCTGCCTTGCCATGGTGGTGACAGGAGCAGTGCGGTGAGTCTCACTGTGAGGAGTGGAGGAGCTGCCTATTATAGCTGAATGATAGATGTTCAAACTGATAAAATGCTAAGCAAAGGGGGCTTTTAAGTTTTGGTGCATAAAGTAAACACTTGAATAAGCCATGTTATGTACCTTCCCTATGTTAACTTTCAATGTTGGTGTTTAAGGAGGGTGGCCTGTGTAACTTGCTTCAAAGTCAATCTGTAAGTCAGCGAGGCAATTCGGAGCAGATCCCAGGAGTCTTTTCCTCTTGGCCTCAGCAATGTCATCTGTAACCCATCCGGGACTTGTTCTAAATGAAGTGTGAGAAATTTTATATTTATATCGTATAATTTATGGTTTTAATATGATTTAAAAACTGAAACGTTTCTTCCACTGAATTCTGGGGTTGAGATGTCCCTTGAGCACGTAAGCAGTTAACTCTGAACGAAATGTATGTCGTGAAGAAGTACTGAATTGCGTCAATTCAATTCCCAGGTCACTGGATTTCTCCTGGTTCTACCAAAGTAGCACAGCGTGTGTTTGTAGAGTTTTCTCCAGTTCATTTGTTCATTAGTTTGTTTTGGATTTGAGCCCACAGAAATCCCGGTAGAATGAGAACTTGGATGGAACAGCTCTTTATATTGGATTTCTGCTCTTTTTAGGGCAGGTAAAATGAAGCCATTAGTCAGACACCTTAAGATGCATCAGTAAATGTAATATTTAATACACTCATCTTTCTATGCACTTGTATTGAATATTGTGTGCACTTAAAGACCCTCATAAAACTGGGGGAGGAGGGGGTTGCTTTGTGCCAGTAAGGCATAGTAAACCACAAGTACCTTGGAGTGAAAGCACAGACAGACTGCAGATGTAGCACAATGTGCTTATTTCACTGGAGGACCTGTGGCCATTAACCCAAATTGCAGAGTTTGTTCCATATTCCCCAGAGATGTTGTATTAAGTGGGTATTTTCCATTTCAGAAGGATCACTTATTTTCCACCACCTTTGGCCAGGACTGCTGGCCTGGCGGGTGCGGCTTTGGTGCTGGATGATGCAGCTTTTGGGTTACCCCCTCGTGTACTCCTGGTGTTGGCTGGGAGGTGCAGGACTTGTCCTTCAGCTGGTTAACACTGCTTAAAATGTTGCTTCAGACTTACACACTCTTTTATATATATATATATTTATATATATGCATATAAAGAAGTATATATGCATATGTACTTCTTTAAATGCAGCGCATTTAAAGAAGTGCTCATCTATAAAGCACCATCACACATACAGACACACATTTACCTACCTCTTCTTTCTTTTCATCTGGCTCTGTATTGCCAAGTCACCATCTGAGTGGTCTGAGGATAGTGGAGGATGTCTGTTTTAGAGATGTGTATAAATGGACATTTGAAAGCCAGATGGGGTTTTCATCTCCTTGCACTTGATGCTACTTTCTTTTTAATCTTTGCCCTCAAACAGTAACAGAAATATTAGAGAAGACACCCACTCATCCTGATCCCATGTAACCTGCCTGGATGTATCCCCCACTGCTGTAGGGAACATAAGCATGTGAGGAACCAAAAACCTGCACAGACTATGGTTATTTCCAGAGGGCAGTGATGCATTTCAGCCAACCCTAATAAGGGTCTGGAGCCCAATGTGTAGGATGTCATTGCTGCTTCTCCTGTCAATAGAAAACTCAGCAGAGCTCTGACTTAAGTTATCTTTGTTGCACTCACAAAGAATGAGAAATAACTGCATGTTTTTGAAAGAAAAGCTTCTCTGGTTAAATGTTAAAGGAGGAAACCTTTACATCCGATTCTTTTGCATCGTATTGGAAAAGTCTGAAGTCAAGGCTTGATTTTCCTGGCAGTGGAAGCTTATGAAGGCTGTGCCTCTTTTCTCTACCTTCTTACTTTCCTACTTGCATCCCTAACACTGAAATGTTAAGTAAAGGAATCATTAAATTTGCATGCTGGGGCCCTGCCTGGGTTTTGTGGCATTTTGGTAGTAACTGAGTGAACTGCTCTGGGGGTTCACAGGTTGCTGATGGAACAAAGGATCTGACAGACAAATCTTCATGAATTTTGCAGGATGTTCTTGTGGCCTAGGACAGACCTGATAAAAGTAGGAAGGACATTGTAATCAAGGCCTGGGAGATGAACAGAGATTCACAGCTCCAATCGCATCAAGATTCCTTCTTTCTGTCTTCTATACAGGGCTTTGGGGGCGTTTAGGTTAAAGCTTTTGCACATGTGAACCTCAAAATACTGATTTACATGCACCCAAGTTGTTAAATTGAAAAGTCTTCCAAAGAACTGATGCTTTCAAGTACAGTTTTTGACCATTGTGGTTGTTGGAAATAGCTCTGAATCAAGTAAATTTTTATTGAAGCCTCTGAATCACAAAAATAAAAATGCAGAACTGAATATTTTAAGGCAGTCTTATGGGGTTTGATGCAGTCTTGTGGTTTCTGGAAGGAGATGGGGGGAGCTGATGCAGAATGTCTTCACTTCTGATGCTCTCAGTGCTAACAGAGACAATATCCTGGGTGGTAGCACTTGTCATGGGTGGAAGTTCAGATCCAAGCTCTCTGCTTGTGTTTGGCTGAGCTGCTCACAGGCAGGTTCAGAAAGACCCTTTCCCAGTGCTGAGATAGGTTTCCATGCAGTGAGATTTGGGGCATCCATAGGCTGGGACCCAAAAGTGAGAAATTCTTCATTTAGCTGCCAACGTACTGGACACTCGCCGAGATCTCCACAGCTATACCCATCTGGAGCCCCGTAGTATAGCAGAACCCCCCCCGACCTCTGCAATACCTGTTGCTCTTTTGGGAAAAGGAAACTTGTTTGGCAAGTGTGTGTAAAGATTAATTCTTTTGAAGGCATTAAATCTGCTTTCTCTGCCTAGGTTGGTCGATGCTTCACACCTAGCAGAACTGTGCTTAGGTGGCAGTGCTGGGGCAAGGAGGAAGCGGTATTCCCTTTTCTACTAGTGAGAAAACTGTTACCAAGAGAGGGAAACCCACTTTCCTGGCTGGAACTGTATTAGTATTTAGTGTTTGAGGGGGTTATTTTATCTTGAGGCGCTTATTTTTCAGAGTTGCTCTTACTCCTTCAGTAACTCTCCTTGCATGTGCAACTCTGCTGGCTTATTTTCCATATGCTAATGAAATTTGTGCTGTTTGTTACAGTTCCCTAATCAAACTTTAAAACATCTGTGTATTTAATGAGTAGTACTGGCAGTCTTAACTATTCCGTGTGGCTGGATGATGAAAACATTTAATTTTCCCAGTAAGATATATACAAGTCAGAGCATCGCTTCAGAATGGTGCAATTAAATCTAAGTGGTCCATGGGTTAACCAGACGATAAAAAACTTGGTTTACTTCTTGAACGTACATCTTCAATGGAGAAAGGTGAAGCGACCAAAAACTAACAACAGCTGAGGAACTGGCTTCAAAATCCATGACCAGCCTTGTACACACGAGCTTTTCACTATAGCAGATGATGAGCAGATGCAGGTTCAGTGCAAGCAGAGGTTCTGGTACTTGTGACCGTTTACCTTTTTCTATGCCATTTCAGACTTTGTTCAGTTATCCCTTAATTTTGCCTGTTTCTATGGTAATGTTTTAACATCAGCCTGGAGCAGTCAGTCATGTTTGTCTTATCTGAGCACTAATGTTTTCCATGTATGCTGATCAGTTTAGCTGAAATACCAGCTTTCTGTAGTTGTTTTTTTAACTTTTCCTGTATCAGGACATAATTATGTATCTTAATTATTACTTCCTGCTTAATGTAGCCTGTACACTTTCAGCAGGCACCAGTTTACAACCTGACACGTAGTTTTTGAACTCAAGATGTTCTGGATGGTCCTGACCTGGCATCCCAGCTGTGGGGGACTGGGGTCCGGTACCTGACCTGGCCTGCTGTCCTATTCGGGCCGAGACATCCAGAACTATAAAAGATGAGATACTCCAATAATATTATTCCTGATAAATCCCAGGGAGATAAAAGGGAGAAAAAATAAAAACAGAGGCGAGGAGGAGTTTGGGAAAGCATTAAGGAAAAGAGCAGGATGAACACTTCTTGCTTGGATTTTCTATCTCCTGAAGCACACTGCAGGCTTTACAAGTTCATGAAACAGTGGTTTAAAATATAATCTCTTCAGGCAAGAGCAGTAGATGGAGGGGGGTTTCTCTGTGACTGTAAATCAGGCTGGTGGCAGGAGCAGTGATGGGAGCCAGCAGGACCTCAAGAGACCAGATCAGTTGGGTAGGAGATGAATTTCCTTTTGGAGCCTAACTTCAGACACCAACGGACGTATTCAAAGATACAGATTGCATCTACGCTCTTAACTGAGATTTGTGCCTTTGAAAATGTCCTTCCTAAATTTCAGTGCAATCTCCCTGCTCCTGGTAGATCATGAGACACTTTATAGTCTCATTTTATGCTTACCCCCAGGTAAACATGGGGGAGAAACACCTTTCATTTCTGGAGATTACTGTGAATTAAGGGAACAGGGTACTCAGGGCTTATAAAGAGGATCACCTACAGACAGAGTTGAAAGGATTTCATTAAAAATAACAGGCCACCATCATCAGCTGGTGAGGGGCATGCATGGACTGAACCGGTCAATGCAGCATCCAGGTCTCGCCCCACCTGGAGCATCTCTGACCCACGGGCACCTGAAAGGATGGATGGCTCTGGGAAATTTATGGCAGATGACTCTGATTGGGATGAACAAATATTAGCTGGCAAAATTTGGGATATGTGAGCTTATTCAATCTAAATCTGAGTTTGTCTATTACTTGGATGAAACAAACTCCTATTTACATTGAGTGAATCATTAAACATACATTTAAACACTATTGAAATATAATTGCTATATTTGGGGATATGTTTTTTTTTCCTTTTCTTTCCAAGATGAAACACTGGAGAAAATGTCAAGAATTTATTTAACAGCTTTATGGAAACATAGCAAAGAGCTTTCAGCCTCCAAACAGGCAAAGTCCCAAGTCAAAGATGCTAAACAAGACACAAAGTGATTATTATTAGCCAGCAAATTTGCAGCTTTTCCTCTCAGGCAGTGAATATTGATGGTGATTTTTGACATGGGTTTTTCTGTTGTTTGCAATGATTCTGTCATATGGCTGGACCTAATGATGTTACGAGTCTTTTCCAACCTGAAAGTTTTATATAGAAACCAAGAATATAAAAGAAAAGGCAGATTAATTTCTGAAGAGAAAACTTATTTTTATTAAAACTTGGAGACCTCCAGATTAAAACTTAAAAAAAGGGGGGATTTTATGGAAGTGGGGTTCCCCCCACACCCGTGAAGCTCGG
>JAOEHY010022276.1:0-12686 GCA_025447955.1 Psilopsiagon aurifrons
ACACAGGGGCTTGGAGCAACTGCTCTATGGAAGGTGTCCCTGCCCGTGGCAGGGGTTGGAACTGGAGGAGCTTTAAGCTCCCTTCCAACACAAACCATTCTGTGGCTCTATGATGTTACTGACTCTGCTTCTGTGATTGGAGCTGAGCCCAGCTGTGCTGTGGGGCTGAGCTGCCCGCCACCGGCCCCCACTTTCCTTCAACCCACCAGTGCTGCCGGTTGCTGGAGGTGGGAGCTGGGAGGCCCCATCCCAGTCCTGCTCCGTAACCACCGGCTTGCTGCAGGTAGGAGAACCTGGAACTCCAGGGATCAGAACCAGAACTGGGTGCTGTGGGAGTGCAAGTGAGAGATTTGGAGTGCTTCTGCCCTCATCCCACTTTATCTTCTCTTCTGGGCAGATGCTGGAGACGGACGCTGAGAAGCCGGGGCAGAAGCACTCGGAGGACAGGAGGGCGGCAGAGGGTGATGCTCCTCTGGGTGATGCTCCTCCATGCACAGAGCCCACTCTGGGAGCCATCCAGGATCCTCTCCTGGTGGAAAAGCAGCCAGTGGCTGCCAAGAGGGGAGAGGAGCAGCCCAGCACCCTGCCAGCCTTTGTCATCCCCGAGCTGCGGCTCGACAGCACCTTCAGCCAGAGCGCAGCGGGCATGGCAGGCAGCACCACGGATGGTGAGGATGAGGAGGAGGATGAAGAGGAGGATGAGGAGGATGAAGATGAGGAGGATGAAGAGGAGAATGGGGATGAGCAGTACTTGGAGAGGAATGAGGTGAAGCGCAGCAGCATGATTGAGACGTCGGGCTGTCAGCCTGTCTACACGCTGAGCGTGCAGAACTCCCTGCGGCGCCGCACCCACAGCGAGGGCAGCCTGCTGCAGGAGGCCAAGAGCCACTGCTTCACCTCTGACACCACCCTCAACTGCTTGGACAGCCAGGGCACCAAGGGCCACTGGGCCCTGCCCTCCCCCAGGACCCTCAAGAAAGAGCTCACCAAGAACGGCGGCTCCATCCACCAGCTCACGCTGCTGTTCTCAGGCCATGGGAAGGTACGTGTCCTGCTGGGTCCTGCTTGGTAGTGTGATGGGGGAGCTCCTGGGGTGGAGGTGTACCAGCATAGAGTCATGGAATGATTTGGGTTGGGAACGACCTTAAGACTCATCCAGTTCCAACCCCTGCCACGGGCAGGGACACCTTCCATAGAGCAGTTGCTCCAAGCCCCTGTGTCCAACCTGGCCTTGAACACTGCCAGGGATGGGGCAGCCACAGCTTCTCTGTGCACCCTGTGCCAGCGCCTCAGCACCCTCACAGGGAACAGCTTCTGCCTTAGATCTAACCTGAACTTCCGCTGTTTCAGTTTGAACCCATCACCCCTTGTCCTATCATTACAGCCCCTGATGAAAAGTCCCTCTCCAGCATCCTTGTAGTCCCCTTCAGACACTGGAAGCTGCTCTGAGGTCTCCATGCAGCTTCAGGCTAAACAGCCCCAATGTTCTCAGCCTGTCTCCATACAGGAGCTGCTCCAGCCCCTGATCATCCCCATGGCCCTCTCTGGACTTGCTCCAGCAGCTCCATATTCTTCTTATGTTGGGGTTAACTGCACACATGTGGCCCCTTTCTCCATGGCCACAGCAAAGCTGGTATCTGAGGGGCTAGGAGTGTCCCTGCCCCAGGCAGTCAGCTCTGGGAGATGCTTGGCAGTGTGCTGATGCTCTGGGTGGGCATCTCCCACCAGTGTATCCAGATCCTTCACGTCCCATGTCCTGGAGAGCTGCTGTCTGCTGAGATTGGTGGAGGGAGAGGTGTACCTGGGTGTCTGCACTTGCAAAGAGCTGTTTGCAGTGTCAGGGACAGGAAAAAGCCAGGCTCCAGTTAGTTTTTGGTGACAGAGTGCCCAGTGTGCTTGGGGATGCAGCAGCAGTGTCTTTCTGCCCCAGCCACCCTCCTGCAGGGCTTTGACCATTGCTGAGGGCCCATCTCAGGAGGTGGAGCTCAGCAGTGATTCCTGACCCTGCAGAACAGAGGAGCAGTGGAGGACCATGCAGCAGGAGCTCTGCTCACAAACCCATGGAGCAGAGTTCACCATGGCTGTGCTTTTGCAGGAGCCAATGTGCCATTGCAGAGTTGTTCCTGGGAAGTGCTGCTTGTCCAGGTGAAGCCTGACTGGGTGCTGAGAGCCCAGCGCTCCGCTCTGCCCAGCCAAGCTCACCCCAGCTTCACCTCTACCAGGGGCTGTGTGCGCTGCTGTGATCAGGGCTGTATTACTTGGCTCAGGATCATGCTGCATTGCCCAGGGTCATGCTACACAGCTCAGGACTATGTCATGCTGCTCAGGACCACCTTGCAAAGTACAAGACCACATTGCATGCTGCTCCATGGTGCTGCCTGCTTAGCAGGCGGGGCTGGTACAGAGCCCTGTGTGCCACTCAGTGCGCAGCATGGGGGGGTTAAACCTGTGATGGGGTTAACCCTCTTCCTGCCAGCCTCATGCTGCTTGAAGAACCACCGCTGCTGCTGTTCCCTGGAGCGCTTTTTGGGCTGATGAGAGCCCTTAACAAGTCTAATTCCGGCTGCTCAGACGGGGCCGCTGTGCAGTAGGGTAGCCCAGACCCTCTGGTGCCAGCAGCTGTGGGCTGCGGGGTTCAGAAACCTTCCCAGCTGCTATCAAGAAAGGACCTCTTTGGCAGGGACCCAGCGCAAGCATCAGTGCCTGGCGAGTGTGTCCCCGCGGCGCTGCCCGTGCCGGGTCTGCTGTGGTTTCGCAGTGCCGCTGTGCGTGCGGGCGGGAGGCTGCAGCCCTGCGGGCAGCGGGGCGTGACGCTGCTGGGGCCCCGTGGGCTACGGGGGGATACCGAGGGAACGCGTCCTCGCCCTGCTCCGGAGAGCCCCCGGTGCCCGTCCTGGGCTGACGCGGGCGGGTGTTTTCCAGCAGCGGTGAGCTGAGCTCCTCCTGGGTTACACTGCTCTGGTGCAGGTTGTTCGAGCCCGTGCAGCCGGGCTGCTGGACTTCTGCTGCTGCCCGCCCTGGAGCAGCTCTGTCTGCATGGCCACGGCCTCAGCCTTCTGCCTATAAACCCTCCTGGGGCACCGCTCACTGCTCCCATTGCTGTGTCTCTCCAGCTCCCTGCTGATGTACATAGGATGCCTGGGGGCTGCGGCGTGCAGGGTGCTTGGCCACCACATGCGTCAGGTCTTGTGCTGCTGCAGTCCCCCGGGATAAACTTTGGAGGGATTTCTGTTGGGCTGTGCCTTTGGAGTAGTTTGATAAAAGCCGCTGAGGTTTCCGGAGTGAGGCACTGAGGTACAATTCCCTTTTAGATCCCCTCCAATGTGCACTGGTGCTACCTGCACCCAGTGGCCTCAGTGGCAGGGCCACAGCATCCACTGAGGCGTTTGGTTGTTTCTCCCCCTCTGGGAGCATTTCAGAGGTGCTCACTTTGTCGGCTCTTAACACCATCGTGCCCAGCATCCCTTCCCGCTCCCCCCACCCCGCAGCGTGGCCGGGAGGGGGTTGTTTTCAGAGCATGCTGTGGTTGGGAGCGCTGGGACCCCTCGGGCGAGCTCCGTGGCTGCCTTTTGTCCCGGAGCACGGCGGAGCCTCTCTGGACAATGGCAGGAAGCGCGCACCGGCTGCGTGTCGCCGCGGCCGGCCCGCCTGCCGGGGCCCTATCTGCCTGGGGAAGGTGCTTTGCAAGGGCTGCATTGTTTGGGGCCGATAAACTCCGGAAACCCGGGCGCAGAATGGAAGGAAGTGTCCAAAGCCTTCAGCTCCGGGCGGCGGCGCTGCGCGGCCGGTTCCCACGGGGAGGCGATCCTGGGAAGCGCCCTGCAGCCCCCGGCAGCGCAGGGATGAGCTGGATACGGGGCTGGCTGGGAGCATCTTCCAGGCTCATTCAGCAATGGGAAGCTACAGTGGTCCCAGGGGTCCACATGCCTGACCCCAGGCCCAAAAGCTACACTGGTGCTGCCCCAAGCTCGCAGTGCATCCCATGTGCCCTTGGTTTGCCCAGGCTGCCCTGGAGCGCTGAGCAAGGAGTGGAGCCCTCTGGGCGCTCCTTGAACTTGAAAGCTCCTGTGATATGATCCAATTATGGGTGAATTCTTCTCGTTTTTCCTGCCTGGGGACAGCTGGGGAACCCATTGGTTCTGGGGGTCTATCCTGGTTCGGGGGGGAACACGAGGCTGTGCAGGAATTCCTTCACCCACTCAGGACAGCAGGAATAGGAGCTTCAGGAATGGATGCAGGTGTTCTCCCCACTGTCAGCATCTTGAACCCAGAGGGGTTCCTGGGCCACCAGCCGTGGTGTCTGCTCAGATGCTCCAGGAACACCATAGACTGAAGGGGGCATGGGATGGGACCGGTGTGTGGGGGGGTAGGTCCCCATGCTAGAGTGGGGAGGAGCTTGTCCCATTGCATTGCTGCAGGCAGCTGTGGTTTGAGGGGGGGAGCCCCATGGATGCTGTGCCTCTGGGCTGTGCAGGTGTGGGAACCACGGGGAATGCTGGCAATGCTGGTGGGTGACCTTGGAGTGCCACTGAGGCCATGCACTGGCACAATGATGCAGACACTGTTTTTCTCTCCCCCCCAGCTGAGCAGAGCCGACCCTGAATGCAGCTGTGATGAAGGGGATGAGACCTCCCGCAAGAAACGGAGCAGGAACCTGTAAGTGTCCACTGTGGTGACATCAGAGTGTTCCAGGGCTGCTTGTGGCACTCACACACTTCAGCTGAGCACGGCTGGTCCGGGCAGCCCTTAGGTGCCCCGGTCTTATTCTCCTGAGCTTTTCTGGGAAGAAAGCAGCAAAGACACGTGTGAATTGAGGTCTCGCTTCATACAGGGAGTTGTGGTTTTCAGGGAGGAGGTGGGAGATATAATGGGGCATCACACACCTGACGGGAGCAGCCCCTCTTGGCCTTGCTTTGGGAGACAGGAGCCCGCTCCTGCTTGTGTCATGGGGAAAGCAGCTTCCCAGAGCTGGCAGAGCTCTGCCTTGGTGGTGCTGGGTTCAGGGAGAGGCCATGCAAGCACCGAAACATGAGCTGGGGGCCTCCTTCCCGCTGGCCCCATGCCAGGAGGGGAAATCGGGAGGTTTCCCACTGTGGGACAAGCTCCAGCATCACAGCACATGGGCAGCGTGGTGGGAGAACCGGGTGCTGAGGGATGCTCACAGCCCCTCTGCCTCCCCAGGTAAGGCTTTGGGGGTGCCAAGAACTGGGTCCAGGCAAGGACGAGGCAGCCGTGGCCTTTGCTTCCCACGAGCACAGCTGCGAGCGCAGTGGTGGGGACGGGCGAGGATGGTTTTGGAACAACCTCTGGGTTTGCAGTGTAGGATCCGTCCGGGTGTCATGGCCACGGGATTCCTGGAGCTGGGTCCTTCATGTGGGCTCAGAGCAGATGGAGAAGCCACACGTGGTTTGAGCAGTTCAGGGGGTGTGAGGGGGCCGAGTGTGCTGGATGTGCACCAGGATCCACCCCTCCACACATGTGCCTCCTGCCAGCGAGCGGCACTGTTGTCCCGTGTGTCCTGGCTGCAGGTGCCTATTTTTAGCTCGTTTCATTATTTCCCTCCCAGTTGAAATTAAAATGAATCCCTCACGGGGATGTCCCCCCCTCCTCCCGTGTCCTGCTGCAGCGAAGAGCCAGGGGAATGGTGCTGGGGCGGGGGGGCTCCCTCCCACAGGGTCAGGGACGGTTGTGGGGAGGGTTTTGTCCTCACCTTGAGCCGGCTGTGGATGCGCTGGGAGCCTCCTGCATCGCACCGGCCGGCTATTGGCTGCGCAGCTGGGTTGCCAACCATCTGCAGGGACTATTTATGGTGCACGAGGCTGGCGTTTGGCACTCGCCGTGGCTCGGCCGGCACCCCCAATGTGCCACACGATGGTGGACTTCTCTGAAAGATACCTGGAGAGGTAGGGCTCAGCATCTGGAGAGGAAGGGTGATGTGCTTTGCAGGGGATGCTTTGGAAGCAGCGTGGGGTGATGATGCTGGATGTGGCCTTATGCCTGTGCTGGGAGCTGATCACTTTATAGGGGCAACTCCAGGCAGAAACCAGCAATTCTTTAATGGAGCATTATTTTTGCTATGGCATTTTATACTGCAGGTTGTACAGCTGGGGGCTCCATGGGTCTGTGCTCTGGTTTTGTGCTGCTTGCTATTTATTTGCAAGCATGTGCAAGAGGAACAGCGGGTTTCAAGTCGGGGAACTTCCTTAGGTGGTGCTTCCTGGTGTACTGCAGCTGGGAAACCTGCCCCCAGCCTGGTGTACCCAGGGCTTGAGCTGTCGTGGGGGCAGCCCACGTGTGCTGGGGACACACACAAGCACTCTTCAGTGCTTTGAAAGCCGTGCCGAGCTGTGGTGGTTGCCTTGCAGAGCTGGGACCGTGCTGGAGATGTTGCTGAGGGCTGTGTGGGGTGGCCCATCCCATGTGGTGGCTGGTGCTCGGCTCTCAGCATTGCTGGCAGGGTGGTAATAGGAGGCAGATGGTGTTTGGAGTGTGAGGCTCTGTGTTTGGAGCAGCTTTTCCCATGTTAGTGCTGGCAGCAGCGGGATATGTGTTGTGCTGGGACTTACAGCCCAGATGATGCGAAGGCAGAGAAACCCTCCATGCCCCCCATGAGGGCATGGGTGAGCCGGAGACTAGAAGGGGGTATTACCCTCTAAATCCTTCCATGTCTCAGGGTGCTCAGCAGCTTGTGAGAATGAGCCCTGGGGTGGTCATCCCTGTGGACTGCTGTGTCATCCTGGGGTGGACATCCTGGGGTGGGAGGGAGTTGTGGGTCTAGAGAGCATAAGTAGGGATAGGGGTACACCTTTGCCTTGAACCCCTCTTATGTCCCCAGCCAGCCCTGGGCGTGGTTCCGCCAGGCAGAAGTGGCTCCACCGAGCATCCTGCCATAGACCGCGCCGGTGTGGGAGGCTGCAGGGGGTGGCCGGGCCAAGCTACCCCGGGTCCTACCCATCAGCCTTGGTGCAGGATGAGCATCCCCCGCCACGAGGCGTCCGCTGCGCCCCTTCGTGCCGTGGTGTCATGCAGGGAACGTGCCACGAGGGGGCAGCATCGCCTGCTCCCATCGCCTCTCCCGCCTTCTGCTCCCCACTCCCGGCAGGGCCGGGCTGGGGCTGAGCTTTGGGGTCTCATTTTCACTTGGCCCTTGCCAAAAGTCTTGGTTCCCCTTTGTCCTCGTGGGATCAGGGAGCCCTGTGTCCGGGGGCCCATCACTGTGTCCGTCCAGGGACACGTGCGGGGCGGCGGCGTGTGGTGTCCGTGTCCCCGCTCCCCTCAGTGCCACACGCTGCCAGTACCATTCACCCCGTTATGCCACCATGGCTGTGCCCACCCTGTACAGGCACTGGAGCAATGTGAGCACCATCGGATCACACGTGAGCTCCCAACCCCTTTGCCTTCCCCAGGATTCCTGCGCTCCATAAATAGCCCCGCAAATCCCAAGGCTCCGCTCTCCGCCCTCGGCGTTGATTTTTCCACCTTTCCTCGAATTTCCCAGCAACGCCGGACCCGCAGAGGTCCCACACAGCCACCACTCACCCGCGCCCCGTCCGCGCCGCTCCGCATTTAAAGCTCCCCCGGCTGAGCCCTCCCACTTCCGCGCCGGCAGCATCGGGCGGGAGCGCGCACGGGGCTGGAGTCAGAGCTCCGGAGCGTGTGGCCGCGGCGGCAGCGCTGCGAGGCCCGTCCCGGCGAACATGCCCTTTTCCCGGGACCTTTCCAAGCCTCAGCCGCTGGAGTTCCACGCCGAGATGCTGCTGGGCTTGCAGAGACCCCACAACGGCAGCCTGCAGCGCCGGCACACCATGAAGGAGTAGGTGGTGGGCACAGGGCTGAAGCTGATGGTGGCTCCCCTCGGTGCCGGCTGTCCCCCCCAGCCCCTCGCCCGCTTGCTAAAGCTTCCTTTTCCCTCTAGAGCCAAGGACATGAAGAACCGACTGGGGATTTTTCGGCGGCGGAACGAGTCCCCCGGGGCCAACCCCTCCGGGAAGCTGGACAAAGTGCTCAAGTCGCTCAAGTAAGTGCTGCGAGCGGGGGGCACGGGGACCGGGGGGGCTTGGGGACAAGCTGTGGTCGGGCTGAGCGTCGGCTCCAGCGAGGCTGGGGCCACCCTGTTGGGGCAAGCTGTGGACAAACAGGTTTTGTTTCTGGAGGAGCGTTAAAAGGCGTTTGTTGGCTAAAACCTCTCCCGAGGCGGGGGAAGCTCCGTGCCCGGGGGACGCAGCTTGGGCTGGAAATTTACCTGGTGGCTGCTCTCCGCAGTGCCTCTGCGTGAAGCTTTAACTGGCCAGAGGGTGGTTTGAATAACCACTTTTCTCTGGAGATGCTCCAGCAGCTGGAGACGAGCCCTCTCTGCTTACACTCAGCAGCTTCTCCGGCTGCCAGTCCTGGCTCAAACACCCCAAATCCCAGCGCACAGAGCTCTGTGGGTCGAGCTGTCTCCCTGCCAGCCTAAAGGCAGAGTTTTCCTTCCCCTGCTGTGCTGCCCGGTGCGGAGCCTGGCTCTGCCGCAGATGCTCGTGCACACTCGATGGTGGTCCCGGCTGTGGCTGTCACAGCCTCACCTTGCCAACCCTCTGTTCTCCTGCAGGCCCACTCCCGAGGAAGCTCTCAAGTGGGGGGACTCCCTGGAGAAGCTGCTGCTGCACAAATGTAAGTGTTTGACCGTCTCCACTGCCGCTGTTTGCTGCTGGGGAAGTATCCGGACATGTGCATGGCTAAAGCAGGGATTTCCTCTGTTAATCCCTTCCGGTGTTTGGGGTAGACAAAGGGAAATGAGGCTGCCCCTTGCCTGCACCCCTTCTGCTCCTGTCTGGTGCAGGGGCCAGGGCTTGAGGCTGCAGCCCCTCTCGGGAAGGAAAAAGCAGCAGTTCATGTCTCTGCCTGATCTATGAAGCAAGAGCTGCTTCAGACTATTCCCCATCTTGTGTGGGGCACCCCACATCCTGGTCACGTCCTACACCCAGCCCCCATAGGGACAGCCAGGGAGTCCTCTCCCCGTGCATGTAGCAGGGCTGAGGACTGGGGATTCAGCACACGGATGGATTGCAAGGCTGAGCTTGCACTGGTGGTGCCACCGCTGCCTGCTTTACGTGGGGGCTCTTGGTAGGGGGGGTTAGGGGACAGTGTGTGAAGGCAGCTGAGGCTGCACCTTCCCAAGGTTGCTGGGCTGAGGGTCTTGGGGGCCATTCCCCACATGTGAGCTGGGAGTAGAGATGTGCCTCTGTCCCCACAGACGGGCTCGCTGCCTTCCGGGCCTTCCTGCGCACCGAGTTCAGCGAGGAGAACCTGGAGTTCTGGCTGGCCTGTGAGGAGTTCAAGAAGATCAAGTCCCAGTCCAAGATGGTCTCCAAGGCCAAGAAGATCTTTGCTGAGTACATCGCCATCCAGTCCTGCAAGGAGGTGAGGGCTGGCTCCTGTGCTGGTGTGTGGCTCCACGGCACGGGGAGCTGCTCACCAGCGCTGGTCTCTGTGCCCACAGGTCAACCTGGACTCCTACACGCGGGAGCACACCAAGGAGAACCTGCAGAACATCACCCGCAGCTGCTTCGACCTCGCACAGAAGAGGATTTACGGGCTCATGGAGAAGGACTCGTACCCCCGCTTCCTGCGCTCCGACTTGTACTTGGACATAATTAACCAGAAGAAAGCCAGCTCCCCACTGTAGACCCAAGGACTCTCTCGGGGCAGGCTGGGAGCTGAGTGTTTACATGGAATCGGGTGGCAGAGGCTGTCCCGGGGGATAGCGGGAGCTGCCGTTGTGGCCCCAAGTGTATTCCTGCAGTGGACAGTTGTGGGGCAGCTGAAGGCACCGAGCATGGGGCTGAGGGGACCAACAAGCCCAGCAGTCTGGTACTGCTCCGTTGCCCCGTCTGACCATTGCTGGTACGATGCCTTCGGGGTGACTCCGGCATGGATTTTAGCCAGGAGGGAAGCTCCCATCACTACTGTGAAGCAGGTGCCCGAGCTGCCAGCATGGCTGGAAGGTGACGAGTGATCCCAGCTTGAGGAGGACGACTTCTGTGTAGGGCCCCGGCAAGGGGACAACAGCACCACCTTATATCCCTGAATCTGAGACTTGTGAGCCAGATCAGCCCCAGGATGCTGCTGTGCTTCCCATGCCGGCGATGCCTCCCAGAGCAGTTATACCCCAGGAGCCCGGCGCTTCCTTTGCTCATGGTGGGTCCCCCTGGGAGCAGTGGAAGCCGGGTCCTTCCCCTGCACGGGAGGTGTGTGAGGCCAGCCACCTCCTGCTCCCACCCCTAGTTTATTTATTGACCTCCTGTAGCTGGACGCATTGCTGTGTCATAGGAAATCCTCATGTCCTTTCCTGGTCTGAAATGACAAGTGCAATATTTGTGTGTGTCGCGGCGGGGTTCTCCGCTCGAGTGGATGCTTTTTTAGTTCCTGAGTGCGTACAACATTGTCTGAGTTAGGTTTTATCTGACAAACGCGTTCCCTGGCAGCGGGCCGCTGGGGGAGCCTGGTGTATATATCATGCCCTGACGACGGAGAGTTTGGTGATGGAGAAAAGCCGCTCCGTGGACCAGATGCTCTCCTTACTCTGGATAACAATATGTGTTTTGAGGAGCGGGGGTTACTGCTGACCCTGGCGGAGCTGGACGGACTGCCTGCCTACGGGCACCCAGTTTACAGTGAGAAGCATCTCTGCAGCTGGCAAAAATACATTGTCATGGTCATAGGTAAATAAAAGGAGAATATCATGTCTTGTAGCTGCCTTTTCTTCCTGATGTGTTTCTCAGCACTGATGGAGCAGGTGTCCCCCTCTTCACCGAGAAAGTGTAAACTTCCCTTCCCGCATGCCTAAAGATGGGAAACTCTGGTTCCCTGGATTTCTGAGCTGGGTTTTGTGAGGCCATGCCCGGGTGTAGCCCTGCAGGAACACAGCTAGCTTTGCCCAAAAGGAGACTGTTCCCAGGGACAGTGTTCGCTGTTTAAACAGAGCAGGGCACCAGCCTGTGACCATGGAAATGCCCAGAAACACAAGTGACCGGGTGTAGCTGCTGGTCCCTCTGGGGACACACCAAAACAAGCATCAGAAAGCCCAGCAGTGCTATTTGAGGTCCTGGCTGGCAGGGCTGCTGCTCCCCTGGGAAAGGCAGCACTCTGACAGCTCTGATTTAAGATGAGAATGTTTGTAAGGGCTGTTCGTGGTGTGTTTGCTGGCTGAAATGTCCTATGCCACCTGCTTGTGGTCGGCATCAGATGGCTTAGGATGTGTTTATGGTGTCAGGGGACCATGTGGGGCCATGTGTGGTGTGGAGGTGATGCCCAAGGGATGGAGGTGTTGGGGCTACCCCAGCAATCCCCCCTGGGCACAGCTCTCTCTGGCAGATGCGACCTCCACTTGGGAACTGTGTGTTTCCCTCTTTAAACTCGCAGCGCATGATGGCCAGGTGGGGAAACTGAGGCAGAGCTGAGGGGATCCCTCGGGGGTTGGCTGGAGGCAGCAGCGTGGTGGGATGCCTGCTTCCTAGAGCTGCTGGGACCCATCAGGTCAGTGCATTCTCCCTGTGAGCACTGCATGGTCACCCCAACTGCCTCCTCTAAGCCAGACCCTCCTCTTCCTCCTGGTGCTGGGAGCCTTCATCTCCTCTCCTCCCCAGCCAGGAGCATTTCCCTTCCTATCTGGCTTCAACACAGATTTTCTTGCAGTTCCCCTCTCTCTCCATCACCCATATTCTCTTGATCTCCTCTCACAGCCCCAACCCATCAGTGTCAGGATGCTCTTACTGCAGGGTCATGTTGTTGGCCCCCACTTCCCATGTCTCACTCAGGGGACTCAGCTCAGGGGGTTTTTGTGGGTACTTGGCAGCTCGGTACCTGCTGTTACCTTCTCTCTGGAGGCCAGGGCCAGTGAGCTCTCCTGAGGTGGTTGGTGATGCCCAGGAGCATCCATCCTGCACATCCACACCCAGTTTTGAGCCTATAACAAGCCTCCATTGTGTGAATTATCCAAGCCCATCCAGCAAGGGCTGGATCTGCTGTGGGACATGTGGGAATGCTGCATGATTGAGTCAGTGCCACTGATCTGCCTGCAGGCAAAAGGTGAAGGAATGGGGACCTGGGGTGACTCCCTGGAGAAAACGGATCTGGCGCCGTGTGAGTGACATGAGTTGGGTTGTTGCTGTAGCGGAATTTACTGCCAGGTTAGCCTGAGTCACTCTGCAAACGCCACAGCTCCAACCCTGCGAGCCCGGGAGGTGCTGGATTCCAGGAGAGGCGGGGCTGGGGTGGGAGGTGGGGATGCTCCATTCTTGTCCCCTGTGTTGCTGTGCTCTCTGCGGGAGGACAGGCCTCATCATGGACCCCGCGGTGACACCAAAGCCACAGCTATGTCCTCTCTGTGCTGCAGGAGAGGAGCTGTGCCATCTCCCAAACGCTGTGCCTCGGAGTGAAGGGTTTGAGGCACCCAGCTTATGAATGGGAACTGGGTCAGCTCACGGAGGGGGCTTGTTCTGGGGGGATGTTGGTTGTGATGGAGATGGAGCCCCACTACCCTGAGCAGCTCTTTTTGCAGCTGAGATTAAGGTATGGAGGGCTATTGGGACTGTTACAGGGGTATTTAGCTTAACACACAACCTGGTAGCCCAGAGAAGCTGTGGCTGCCCCGTCCCTGGCAGTGCTCAAGGCCAGGTTGGACACAGGGGCTTGGAGCAACTGCT
>JAOEHY010022278.1:0-13421 GCA_025447955.1 Psilopsiagon aurifrons
CCACAAGTCAAAAACACAGCACTGCACCAACTACTAAGAAGGAGAAAAATGACTGCTACTGCTGAACCCATGACAGGTGGCAGAGAATTTCTACAACAAAAGGAGAAGAACTTGTGCCCTTTTTCTCTTCTGATTAAGCATTTTATCAGCTTCTTGCTTGGATACTTTTTATTTAGATCTTTGTACAGCCCACTTAACAAACAAATGAAAATACTTTGCTACTAGTGTTTCCCTAGACACATTAACAAATCTTCAAAGGAGATGATTATTGCACTTCTGCTGACACTCTTATCACCTGAGCTCATCAGTGTTCCACATGTTCCTGCTTCTGCCACCTTAAAGGCTAAGAATTTCAGTGAAATCAATACAGACTGAAATACCAAATCTGTATAATAATAAAGCAAGATTATCACACCAGTACTGTTCTTTCACCAATGTCCTTCTCTTCCAATAACCTGACTGACTTTCCAGGTCAATTCCAGCTGAATTTGAAAGGCAGACTGAAATGTCATTCATAAGTGGGTGAGTAGAAGAACAATATACCAAAGGTATATTCCCTCCTGAGGACATGGGTTTTACAGTTCAGAAATTACAGTCTGCTTTTTACCAGACTCACTGTCTCCTATTCAAGACAGGACATAAAGGGAAGATCCTGATTGGAGTAGAGATAATAAGTAGGCAAAAAGGGGGGTCATTTACCTTTTTCCTTTTTGTCAGGTTTTCCCATTTTATTTATCTTTTATCAACACATAAGAAATGTTTGTAATAAAAAGAAAATGAAAACTAGTAGCATATTTACCAACTGAAATTACTCAGATTTCTTAATTAGATTTGAAGTCCACTTTGACCTTTTTAAGTAGGTTTTCTTAAACAAGATTTTGAGTCAGACTTAGCTCCATATTTGGGATTATAGTTTAGGAAGCCATTACTTAAAGAATGCTTTTCGAAAATGATAGTTACATCCTAAGTATCATGCAGACAAGTATGAAAGACAAGTAATTCAGGTGTTGCTTGTCAGTAAGGATTATTGTGGATCCAGTGCATTTATATTTTGTGCTTTATGTAAATAAGAGTCAAAACATGTTTGTGTATTCAACTTTTTCATGTCTATTAAGTTGTTAAATGGAGCGTTACTGAAAAAACAAAAGCTTAAACCACCAACAAAATTTGACAGTAAATCTTCGAGAAAATGTCAAGATTTAGATTTAGGACATATGATATGTGCATCTTTTTTGCACAAAAATGGTGCTGTTTAACCTACTGTAACACTTGGTCTTAACTAATCTATTGATTTTTAAGATGGATCCTTGCAAAAATAAGCCATTCTTTCTCTCTCTTCAAACCAATTTGGCCTTCTTGATGTACAGCAGTTGTGTGCTCCATTAGATGTCACTTTTTTGAGGAAAGGCTACATAAATCATGAGTGTCTTCCCCAGAAGAAATTAAAATATGAAGTTTTATTGCTTTTTATTGCTTTTTATTACTAAGCATATCACAGTATTATAATGTTTAATGAAATGTGACAGTCTTTGCTACACGAAGTATAATGAATACACCAGCTTTTTTGCATTTAACAACATAAGGCACCAACATTTTATTTTCGGGAAACAAAGTGGTTGTTTATATTGGAGACAGATATAGGAATTCAGCATAATGTATATATAGCCATATTCTTGCAGACATCTGGTATCTTTATTGTTATGTCATTGATAGATCTTCTGAACTATAGCTTAAAGAGATTTTCCTAATCAGAAAAAGAACCATTCTAAAATTTACAAGGGAATAAGCCTTTAGATTATTTTGTTTTACTTTTTCCCCCAAACGCAGCCCTGGAAAATACTTTTGGTTTCCTGGACCACAAAACATTGCCGAATAGCTTTTCCTTTTCTCAAGTTTCTAAAACCTTTATTAAAGATGCGTTAATAACAAGATTTAAGTATCAGCAGGAATCAGTGCTTTCTACTTAATATATATATATATAGTAACCATCTTGAGTCATTTTCTTTTAACAACCTTTTTCACTTCTTTAATTTGAAGAATGTATCCTGTTCATCTAATAGTTAACCTCTTGTCTAAAATTCATCTCTCAGGAGTTAATTCATTAATCACTTGAGCTGCAGGGGCTCATACCTTGGCAAATTTGAAGTTGAGTGCTGAAGCACTATTCTGAAATACTGAAGAGATGTTGAGGATTCCATAATTTTTGAAACAGGCAAAGTGGAATAGCCACGGGGCTGAATCTGTTCTGTAACATATTCCGGAACTACTACGTTGCAGCAGTACTTCTAGAACTTACTATCAGTCAGTACTTGTGCCTGAATCTAACTTTCTGCCGATTCCTTCTGTTAAGGTCATTCAAGATAAAAAAGTTATTATGATATTTATAGCTGCAAAATACAAATGATTATGAATTTCCTAAGCCATTTTGTAACTCTCTGCATGATAAAGGTAACTCAATTGAAAGTTTTGGTATTAATACCAAATTAATGAATACCATTAGTACTATGTATGAGAGTGCACACTGCTATGGTAATGTAAACTTAGAGTAATAAACTTGCATTATTTTAATTGGAAGATGCAGAAATTAGGAAGTTTGGCCACTGACTTATAAATTGGCAATGATTATTCTGAAGAAAGAAAACTGAGAAATTAGTTTATGTTGATCATTCTGGGTTCTTGCATATGTTTAATAACTTGGGGAAGAAACAAAGAATTACTGATTTCATGAAATTGAAAGTACCTGTTTTCATTGATGAAGAAGTGCTTATTTTCTGTTGTAAAATCGGGCTCCCTAATAAAAAGAGAATTCAGAGTTGGGCAGATGCTCTTTTAGAAGAAAGCAGGATTGCAGCTGTGGAATGTGGGTATGCCCCCACACCTACAAGTATCCAGATATAGTTTACATTACTCTTGATACTACTTACATGAACTATTAACTATGTTATAGGCAACTGTGGGAACTGTAGTATATTCACAGACAGCTTGCTTTTTCCATTGGCTGTTTTTATTGTTTCATGAGACTCATAGAATTACGACTAGTTTGGGTTGGAAGGGACCTTAAAGGTCACCCAGTTCCAACCTCCAGCCGCAGGCAGGGACACCTTCCACTGGAGCAGGTTGCTCCAAGCCCCATCCAACCTGGCCTTGAACACTGCCAGGGATGGGACAGCCACAGCTTCTCTGGGCAGCCTGTGCCAGTGTCCCAGCATCTCATAGTGAAGAAAAAGATTGTCAGTGTATTTCTTATTTGTTAAAACAAGAAAGAAATCATCAGTGCACTTACAACTGGAGTAGGATCTTTTTAAAATGGTACATAGCATTTTCATTTTTTGGTATCCTTCTCTGTCCACCCATGGTCGTAAGAGTTAAAGCCATTTTCATCTGCTGCAATATATAGATCTCTTAGTGTACGAAAACCAGGGAAAATAAAAAGCCAACCAAACCAAAAGCTCAGTGAGGAGGGCAGTATTCTTTCAACTTTAATTAAAGGACTGTGACTTAAAAACTGAACAGACTTTCTCAGTGGCATTCAGAAGCTCTTTCATCATCTGGTATTTTTTCCATTTTGTGTCCAGACATGTGCAGGATAGAGTGAGACCAGGGAGACTGAACTGTATTGATGGTTTATAGTGACAGTGTATAGTTCACCTAATTAAATCCTAACCCCTGAAAGTAAGAAGGTTATTTAAATAATTGGATATTATTTTCTCACCTCTGTTTCTGAGTGTCTTTGCTAATGAGAATACAGTTGCCCATGTCGTTAGCAATTGTGTCAATGATTTCAAAATATCACTTCCTAGTGGTTCACATTTTACTCAGTTT
Organism: Psilopsiagon aurifrons; assembly: GCA_025447955.1. Classification (NCBI taxonomy): domain Eukaryota; kingdom Metazoa; phylum Chordata; class Aves; order Psittaciformes; family Psittacidae; genus Psilopsiagon; species Psilopsiagon aurifrons. The sequence continues at coordinate 3,823 of JAOEHY010022278.1, forward strand.
TGTTTCTCTACTTTGGCCTTCTGGCTAGTAAGGATGAAGAATATATAGTACTTTAGGCTTTGTTGTATCGTTTTGTATGGCTTCAGTGTTAGTGCTTCTCACTAGTTGAAATCGATCAGTTTTGCAAAGTTACCAATGAGCAATATAAATAAAGCTTGTTATTTTATAACTAAGCCACTCAAACACTGCTCTGTTTCAGTACGTCTCTGGAGGGAATAATTGTTTCAAAGGGGCCTTATTTCCCAGAACAACTTACAAAATAAGTGAGGAATTAGGCAAGGAGGAATTGCGACTGTTGGATGTATTCATTTGTCTTATGCACAAGTTTTCAGGCAGCTACCTTGATCATCCTTCAGTTGGTTTTTGGGGGGGGGTTGGTTGGGGTTTTAAAGTCTGAATGGTATTACTGATCTGAGATTTCCTTTACATTTAATGCAGAATGCTGAAGGAGTCGATAAAGTAACTTTTAGACAGCAGAAACAGAGGAATTGCCACAGGACTTTGCACTTTTTATTGCATTACTTGCTTCATTTCCTCTTCTTCTAACATCTACTGAGTAGGAAAGCGTGCAGACTAGGAAGCTTCTTCCCTTTTTAGTGTCTTTATACTTTAACTTTTTTTTTTTTTTCATTTGTAATTTTATAATAGCACATTTGATTGAGAGGAGGTGAGAGTTAAGAAAATGCTTGGATTGCTTTGCTTTAATGCAAAGTATTTGTTACAAAGCAATACTGATCTGCAAAGCAAGTCAGGATCTCTGAAGCATGGCTCCTTTTTGTTCTGAAATTTGGAGAAGGTATTCTGTGAGCTGCTTGGTTAATTGGTGTATGTCCCTGTAATAGTTTTTAAACTCATTATTCTGCATAAAGGTCTGATGTTTTCGCTTTGTTAGTTGAGACATACTGTTAATAAAACTAACTTAATCTAAATATAGTAATCATTTTCTTGAAATACGAATGCTTATGCTTAAATCTGTTTTTAAAACCAAATTGCTACCTTTCTAAAAAATAACCACAACCCACTAGTTTGCTACTGTAAGAAAGATTGCTTTGTCAAATGTGGTTTGTGAATCTCTGCATCCCTCCCTTTGGCTGTTAAGTCCTGCCTAGTTGCATGGTACTGTGGATACAGTAACCGTGTGTTATGAGCCAAACATTAGTATCAAATATTGAATATTCTTGAACTCAGGGTAGTTGGTTTGTTGCCATATGGAAGACTCACAATATGGGTGTTATGATTTTAAGCTGTTTAGTTTACTAGCTTACACATAAAAACTATCATCCTGCCTTCTAATTGGCTGTAATCTGTTTATTTTCCTGTCAGTGGTGATAGTTTGGTGGTTGGGGTTAGTGAAAGAATATTATCATGATGAAATTTGCCCAAAGCATTCTTAATTAGAAGTGTTGTTCAATACCTTTAGCTTTCATTAGCATGTGCTATAATAAAAACAGTTCTCCACAGAAAGAGTTGCAAATTTGGTTTATTATTAAGCTATAGTACAGATCTCTTTACAGAACATGTGAGCAAACAAAGTGTATAGGCTGAATTGCTCTCTGCATAAATGGCCAATAAGGGAGAGTTTGTAGGCTCTTGCTTCATTTGCTGATGAAAGTTTGAAGGTATTTACCTGTCAGGAAGAAAGACTCATGCCGCAGAAGTTTCAACAGAGCTGGCATTGTTGCCTTTATAATCTAAATACATTTATTTTTAATGTTGACTGCAATATGTCTAGGGAGAAGTACACAGCTAGCAGGAGGGGTTTAAAAATAGGATTGTCAACCTTCTAATGTGTCCTTACTTTTGAGCTTTCAACATCTGACCTAAGTATGCTGTGAATCAAATGAAAATCAAATTATAGCTGTGTAACTATTTTCTCACACCCTGATGTACTGCAGGGAAACAAAGTAAAGGAGAAATAAATTCTTTTTATTGCAGGAAAGTCAGCACTTGAAGGACAGTACTTCTAGTTGACTGCAAGTAGTGGAGACAGGAGGAATATTTCTGTAGACAAATCCAATATGTTGAGCCATTTAAGTGAAGGAAATTTCAGATAAAGTTCTGTGATTTTTATTGATGAAATACTTAGCTTGGTACAGGAATACAATATTATCATGGAATGTTTGCACTGCTATATAAAACATTATGAATATTGGAAAGTATGATTTATAAGAAAAAGTTTTGTTTGACAGATTGGCTTTTTTAATATGCAGTAAAAGCATATTAGGAATTAGGCTTCCAGCTTCTTTATTAGTTACTGAACTGGAAGCTGTATTCACCAAGTTATCATCTAAATTTTCATTAAAATTAGAATTACTTGTACAATTCCTTATGCTTTATAGTGACTATCAAGATATTATATGTGAACTACTGGACTTGATGTCCCCAAGGGAAACTTAGAAGAGCATTTAATAGTGAACCAAGAAATTTCATTTGCAGTTGAGAAGTCAAAAGAGGACTTATGTTTGATACAGATGGTAATAATAGGTATGGAAAAATTTTGAAATGATTTATTTTTTTAAAGGTGATTCATAAATAATTTCTCTGGAATTTTTTGCTCTCTAACCCACTGAGCTGGAGGAGAAGCATAAAAATCTTTAAGTACTTTGAGTAGCCATTTCCTTTTTGACTAAGGATTAGATATTGAGTTAATAGGGGTGGATACTATTTTCATTTTGTGTGTGTAAATTCATGTATTCTTTGTTTCATTTGCTCCATGAAGGTGCAAAAGGAAAGAACTCTATCTCCTTGGTTTTCAAGACAAAGGAAGAGAAAATGGCAGCTCAAAAGGTCGGTAGGCATTTTAAAACTTTTCTGTGTGGTTATCAGCTACATTGAGCTATGCGCCCTGACGGCACTCATGATTACAGATTGAAATCTTTCTGCCAATTAACTAGTGTTTCTAGGATACAGAAGTTTCTAGGCCAAAACTGATGAAAAATGCCACCAATCTTAGGCTGAATACATATGTAAGATTTATCAATATGATCCCAAAACTCTCATTTCAAAAGCACTGTAGAAGAAACTTCAACTAAAGATTCTTATTGCACTTAAAATCAGCTATAGGCTAGGAAACAGGTGATACAGAAAATTTTAGAAAGGCAGCTGAATTGAATTACAGTCAGGCTTTGGAACCTGGCTGCAGTGGAAATATAAGATGTTCAATTTAAACATCAGAACAAACTTTTTTATCTTGAGGGTAGACAGGTTGCCCATAGAGATTTTTGAGTCCCCATTGACTTTATAATACTCAAAATGTGACTGGAAATGGCTCTGAGCAACCTGTCTAGATGACCCTGCTTTGAGCAAAGGCTTGGGCTGGATGATCTCCAGAGTCTCCTTTCTCAGTTAATATGTCATTGTGTGAAATGAGGATCCACCTGAATTTGACTAAAAAAAAAATCTTCATTATTCATTAGTCCAGAAACCCTTCTGCAAGATCTTTATTCAAATTTGAAAGTGAGCTTGAGGCTGTATTTGAAAACTACATGAGTTCGGTTCAGGCCTTTGATAATTTTCCATCAAAATGCATTAATGCATCAGAGTACATTAATAAAGATGTTGTTAACTCTCCTATACTATAATTGATACTGACTGCAAGTCTTAAACATACTAATTTGACACTGTGTTTTTGCTGTGAAACATGCTCATGTTTTACATCCTCAAATCAAGTGGAAAAACTAATTAACACATGGAAAGTAAGCAAGCTCAACTAACTTGGTAATTTTCCTGTTTTCTCATAGCTAGGAAATAAATAAAAGTAAGAAATCTTTAAGTGTTCAGAAACAAGATTTACAAAATACTTCAAGGGAAAGAGTTTGTTCTAAAATACCAAAACTGCAATTCTCCTTTGGCAAAGCAGCAAATGAGGGATGCTTACTTCATTCTTTTGCTTTGACAAGTACTGTGCAGATGAAATCATTAAGGTATCTGCAATAACAGCTTTATTTTAAGGTAAATAGAAGTTATTCTGCAAGTGGAAATTGATGAACACACATTTTATTAAGATAAAGCCTCTGATTCTTTTCCTTCAGTTAGTATAAGAAAGGTAAACCTTTGACAATCAAAACCCTTGACAATCTTCTAGTTTGTTGCTATGATTTGGTAAGGAGGAAAATGGATACTGAAGTTAGGCAGGATGGGGAGGCATCTGGTTAGCTCTGCAAATGCATTTGAGATTCAAAGTCCTATATGAAAAATTCCATCGCTGTTTTAATGATGGGTTATTATGATGAAGAAGAAATTTGTCAGCTTGCTGACTACACAGATGGTGTTCCCAGGTGATAGTTTTGCTTTGGCTTCAGAGAAATGAGGTCGTCTGCAACTTAATGTTGAGTCCCACAGCATGAGTCACTAAGACAGGTTTTGAAAAAAGGATAGTGAAATATGGAGGGCTTAGTATAAAATCAAGAACTATTCTGTTCCATGAATTTTCAGCAAGTTCAGTCACAGACAAAGAGATTAGCTTTTACAGCTTACTAAAAAAGTGATTCAAGAAAAATCAATTAGAAGTTTAAACAGACCTGAGGAATTATTTAATATTTCTGTGAAGGCATGCTTTCAGTAACAACATTCTTTGCTGAATGGGAAATCCTCATTCCCTGTCAAGAAATGTTTCACTTGAATAACATGTAATCTTTATTTTTGTTTTTAGCCTTGGGAGGAGAAGATGTCTGAGAATAAAGTTTTGCATTGACCAGCTTATCACATCATCCAGAAAGTCTGTGATAGATGCACTTCTACTTTCCAAAACGATTCCAATTCTGTTTCAGCAGGCAAATATACATATCTGCTAGTGTTGAACCTAACTTCTGTCAGGACGTCAACAAAAGGATGGAGTCAGGTTTTCTTGAAGTTCTTCTGAGTCAGGACTTCATGTCATGTAGGGAGGTAAGGAAGAGTGAAAAGTAGCCACGCAGAACTGCAGCATCGGCCAGTCACAATTTTAGCTGTTGAATGCCTGAGCTCCTGATGGAGTTAGGATTAAATAAGGCTTACATGATGCATCAGTTCTACTTTACCGGCCTTTGAAAGTGCATTATTTAGCCAGTATGCTTGATGAGAATGCTCTTCTGAATGCTGTTGAAATGTTGATAAAAATGTCTTAAGAATTTGAAGAAGTTTGGTCTAAATTGCTACCCAACACAAAAATTGATGTGTGGTGGTATCTTAAACACTGGGATTTCACTCTCCCTTTATAATTAAAAGAACCACAAAAGAAAGTTTGCTAGTGAGTGCTAAATTTCTTGAATTGTTGCTTCCTAGAAAAAAATTGGAGAGGGGCTTTGAACAAGGGCTTGTAGGGACAGGACAAGGGGAATGGCTTTAACCTGCCAGAGGGGAGATTGAGATGAGCTCTTAGGCACAAGTTCCTCCCTGTGAGGGTGCTGACGCGCTGGCACAGGGTGCCCAGAGAAGCTGTGGCTGCCCCATTCCTGGCAGTGTTCAAGGCCAGGTTGGATGGGGCTTGAAGCAACCTGGTCTAGTGGAAGATGTCTCTGCCCATAGAAAGGGGTTGGAACTCGATGAGGTTTAAGGCCCTTCCAAACCAAACCATTCTGGGATTCTATGAAATTGGCTGTGATGATGCTATTTATATAATTGAAAATGGCTGGATCACAGCTAGAAAGAAAAATGGTACAACCATGTTATCTTCTGAGACCAGCAAGTTTTAACTAGTAAGTGCCTGTGGACAAGTAATCAGTATTCAACACATGCACTAGTCTGTTGGCTCTAATTTAAGGTCTGGTTTCATGCTGCGCACCAATGAAATGTAAGAAAGCTAACTTAGACTGAGCCTGAAAGTCTTAGATTCTTGCGCCTATGTCCTAATCTTCCGTTGGCTTCAGCCAAAAATGCCAACAATATACAGACCTACTGTGCTAATGGAAAAGTTCATGTTTGTATAGCTCTGTTCATCTAAGAATTTAGCATGCTTTACAGCATATCTGGTCTGCAGTTCTACTCAGAATACACCCATTTACAAAAGATAAACTGAGCCATGAGGTTCACAACCTGAAGGAAATTCCAACTCTCTCCCTTTGTGAAAAGAAACTGCTTCAGAGCCCCCCATTTTCCCTTGCTGCTCTCCCTGCACTTGCTGTTGTCTGGGGAGGAGATTAATTTATTGCAGAGAATCCTGAGCTCCAGCCCTTGTTCTTCTTGGTAATTGGATGCTGAGTTTTGTAAAAGGGGTATCTATCTCATCTGCCCAGAGTGCATCAAGAACTCACTGTTCAGCATGGAGAGAAAGAGCAGTGTCTTTAACTGAATGTTTCACTTAGGTTTTTCAGGCATTCAGGACTGCAGCCTCTGCTGTGGAATGGTAATCAGATTCCAAATGCTCTCTTTTATGGTGAGTAACAGCAGAGGTACAGAAAGGAGTAAAACCAAAGGAAAAAGCAGAAAGGGAAGGGAAAACCTCCCCAGACTGTTGAGGTCATAAACAGATAGTTAGGATCTTTGTGTATAGAGGATGAATAGATGCTTCAATAGGAGAAACTTTTATAATATAGTCTACAAGATTATAGCAATCCCTGGAAAATGTCTGTGGCAAAGATATGTGAGGCGGCTCATGTTCTGTTTGCAATTTTATGCAGCCTTACACTTGTTTTACTAGCACAGTATACTGGGGTTCAGGAATGCTGATGAGGTGTTCAGGTTACATTCTGGTATTGAGACAGGCAACCTCAGAGTTTGATGCTTTTAAGTTGCATCTTAATGATTTTTTTTAATCTTAAAAATACTTTTTAAAACAGGGGTTTATCTTTTTTATCTTTAGTCAGATTAATTTTTAAAACCCTTCATGTCCATTAGTCACTAATCTTTCCGATTTCAGGTTTAATCATGAGAAACCCGTTATTGATTCTAGTTTTGTTGTCTTGCTTTTATGATATAATTCAAATGACACTGTAAGCATTCATGTCTCCTTCATGGTAAGTCAGTCAGTCTCCTCTTGTAACTTCAGCTATCCATTTTGTTGTGCATTTTACCATTTTTTTCCTTTGTACCCTTTCCTATTTGGTTTTATGCTTCTTGTATTTAAGTAACTGGGATTCTACATATATTTCAAAAGATGTTTTGGTGCTTTTTAAATGATACTTTCCTTTCTCATCTGATACATTTGCAGGCTTTATTTTCCCAGATGGGATGAGACAATCTATCTCATTGCTGCTGAAAGAGGATAGTCCTACTTCTCTCCTTCTGCCTACCTTCCACTGATTCTGTTTGTGTGAGACTGTTTAATGTGTTAACCCAGGACAAGGGGTGGAGACTTAAGGAAGTGCTTGTTTATTGTGACCATGACCAAGCACTGGCACAGGTTGCACAGAGAGATTGTGTTGTCTTCATCCTTAGAGTTTCAAAACTCATCTGGACACAGTCCTGGGCAGCTGGCCCTGCTTGAGCAAGGGGATTGGACCAGATGAACTCCAGAGGTTTTTGTCCAAGGTTACTCAAGTGGTCTGTGATTCTCTGGTATGCTACCAAAAGAACACCTACAAAAAGCATCACTGCACTGATTTGGTTGGATTGAGTCACAGATGGACCTGAGACACCTGTGAAAGGGAAGAGGCAGAACTGTGTGGCTGGAACTGGTGAGGCAAGAATGGGGATTTTCGAGAGCAGAAATAGGGTTAAGACAAACCATTACTTTGATTCAGCTGTTCACAAATCTATGGCAAGCTGCTGGCAGTTTCTTCATATAAAATACGTTGCTCACTTTCAGCTGTCTCCAGAACTTCACTGAAATGACTGTAGACAGTTGAATCATCTCCTGATTTGTGGTATTGAACTACACCCCATTTCTCTTGCTTTGCTCCACAATGACATCCAGTTTTATTACTCCTATATTTCCTATGTACTGACAATGCAGTTACGTCTTGTTATGACTTTCATTAGAATACTAGTATTTGTATAAGAGTTGCTTAAGGACATGCTGAATACTACCTGTCTCCTCAGTTGATTTTTGACCAGCTTTACCTTAAACACTGGCTACCTTGCTGAATTAGTCTAGAACAGTGTATTTAGTAAAATTGGTGGGATTTATTCAAACACTTCTGTATTTTGATTATTGTTTTCTGCAAAAATTATGTTAAAGCTTTGCATGCTTTCAAGATTGCAAGTTTTAAAATGGCCCAGCTGCTCTCTGCCTTAACTACAGCTGCAGGCATCATTTCTACTGCTATTCTGAGTTGCTGTTTTCCACTTAGACAGGACCGAGGTTAGTGTTATTAAAAGCCTGGTTAATGGATTTGACTTTTCCAGCTCCTTTATTGTTCTGGAGTGAAAACAAATCTGTTGAACAGTTTTTTCCTCAGCCTCGTTTGTGTTAATGGGCCACACTCCACTTTGTATGGAAATTTATATAGCTGGGGCTCAAGGAAAGAAGAAAAGTTGATTCTTATGATGATCTTTTTCATTTCCGAGATGAATGACTTGTACAACCCAATGTCTGTCTTGTTTCATCTGCTTTCTTTGAATTTTCTCTGACTAACAGATGCTGGTGTAGGTTTCTCATATAGCATGGCATTCAAACACATCCTGCAGTTGTTTAATAAAATCTTTACTTTCAGTGTGTATTTGATTGTACTCACCATCAGAATGGGGCTGGATGCCTCTAACCCTTTTGAAACAAAAACTGGATGGGGCTGCTGCTGCATGCAGTGGCTGTATCTGTTCCTCACAGAGCTGGTGGCCCAATTGGCCACCTGAATACAGCCTCTGGCATTCAGCACTTGGGTGATCTTTAATGCATAGTTACACCACAAAAGTGCATGAAAAAGAAATAGAGTAATAATTGTCATTTTGGTAAAAGGTTTTCAAATGCTAAGGGCCTGAGGAGTTGCATAATGTGAGTGGTTTCGGTTTTTAGCTTGATGTCTTTTGCTTGACAGCTAGTTTTTTTTGCACACTTTAGAAGTACAAGTGGCCTGTTGTATTATAAATTAATGGTATTATAAATAGACACAAGTATAGGAGTATACATGGAATTAAGATATTGATGCCACATTTGTATTAATATTGTGCCAGTATGAAGTGCCTTCAACCTGGGGAAAAATTGCATTATTATAATTCTTCCCTTTTTAAAAATAGGGTACTCATTTTGAAGCTCAAATTACAACCATTTATCAGGGTCTCTGCAAAAGTGAATAAGCAATACATTGTTATACAAAAATTTTTCTTGTACTCTGTCTAGCTCATGTACACATCCTCTTCATCACACTTGTTGCATGCTTTTTAGTAAATAAAGCTGACTGAAAATAAGTAACAAAGAAGAAACATCTATCACTGAAATGCAATTAAAAGATGATGAAATTCTTGGTGAATCCTGCATCTCACTGCAAACAGTAGTAAAAGGTCAAAAATACTATTTTTAGGTGGAGCTCAACTCGGCCTGATGTTTCAGGGCAAACTTAGAGTCCTAATGCTCATCTTTTGCAGGATTTTACTACAACCTTTTCAAGTGCAAGTTCCCAGTTTGAGGCTGTAAATTCAGTACTGTAAAACTCAATTTGAATATGCTAATGTCATGGGTTCAGCAGTAGCAGTCATTTTTCCCCTTCTCGGTAGCTGGTGCAGTGCTGTGTTTTTGACTTTCGGCC